>JANCMA020038099.1:0-16470 GCA_024336925.2 Zoanthus solanderi
AGGATTGCATTGTGGAGTCACCAGAGTGCTCAAACTGCGAGCAGTGAGCAATGCATAATGCAAATAGTGAACGTTTCTAAGTTTTTTAAGCATTTATACTATTTTATATATCTTATAACTTAGATTATATATTTTAAAATTACTTCTTATATACTGATTTAATAACTTAGTATTTTTACGATTTGTATATATACATTTTGTTTCCTTTGTGTCACCAATTAGTGTTGTTATACGCTAAAGTACTTTGACACTTTAATAAAGTTGATTGATTGATTGATTGCAGTCAACACATAGTCGGAATTTTTTATTCCTAAAACTGCATGACTGAAATAACAGTCTGTAAAAATTACGTTAAATTTAAATACAGAAGTTTTTAAACGCACAAGTTTTGTTCTCTGCTGTTACCTGTCGACGTTGTCCATGTCACTCACTGCAGACGATTTTTAACATCGTTGTTCAAGTTTTCTGGAGCAAATACATCTTGTTTGTAACAAGAAACAAGTTGACTTGTTTTTTTCTATACAAATGTTAAATTTCTATTTTTTTCTTCTTTTCAAACTTATTAATAAAATCAATCCACATTGAAAAGTAAACGATTGCAGATCAACAATTGTATGTGGCGTACGTCTGTACTTCCCAGCCTTTTCTTGGCAGTGGCTAATTAACGGCGGGACAGGGAAGCGCTCACCGCGTTAATTAATTGCAAAAGTATAACTGCCAATAAATAAGTGTTATTGCTTAAAAGTTTAATTTTATTCAAAATCAATTCCTTTGACTAAATTTTTATATAAGCAGTATTCTCAAAAACGTTTCGAGAATACAACTTACGTCAGTTACCATTGGAGTACTCCGACGTGAGTTGTTGTTTACACTTCAAGTTGAGTGGCCTCAGTGTGCTCCAAGATCACATCTTACGAGAGTACCCAAATGGGTTATTACCGGAAGTACTCCCGTATAACTCGACGGTTTACAAACGCATTTTTGGGTAACTCGAGTGACCTGGAGCATGTGGAGTTCTCCGAGATAACTCGAAGTGTCTCTAGTGTAAAAGAGGTCAAAGCTTTATATGTTTCGCTCAGTGACTGTTAGTTATAAGAAATAAAACTAAAAGATGATGCAAAAGGCGCTCTTTCTTGTTCAACTTTTCAATGTGTTACTTGCAGATTGGAAAGCTCATTGGCGAGTATAAAGTGAAGGAGGTTTTTATTTATTCATTTAGCTCTGGCCCAAGGTATTGTGTATTCATTATGTATATGATTCATATAAAAATCGTTCTTTCATCTTTTTGAAGTTAAATAGAGTTTGTTAAGTTTAAACTCGATATTAATTACAGACCTATTTTACAAATAGCACAATTTTGATATTCTTTTGTTTTCACTCAAATTAGCCTGACTAGCCTTCTTTTGGCTTAAATTATTTCGGTTTGCTTTCTCAGCGCTAGGACGTCGACGAGGCTAGTGAGGCCTGTTTGAGTGCAAACAAAAGAATTTTAAAATGGGAGCCTTTTATGAAACAGGCTTATAGTTTTTTGAACTTAATATTTTGCTACAGTGCGCTCTTGTCACTTTTCTTAATCATCTTTATGGTCCGAGACCAACGTTAGCAGTTTCCAGTTTCATGATAGATAAAACCGAATAGGATAGACCACTGTTTTATTCTGTAACCTTAAGATACTTTATTTAAGCGTGATCACTTTTCTTCGCTGTCTTTTTCTTGGTCCGAGTCTAACAGTTCTTAACCGCATAAAAAGCTTTAACCTAATAAGAGAGAGTTCTGTTCATATTCTGTAACCGTACGAATGCATTATTTAAGCCTTATCACATTTCTAAATACTTTTTCTTTCATGGTCCGAGTCCAACAGTTTGTATATAATTACATAGAGCCTTTAAAGGTTCTGAACAGGTAAAATGGGAATTAGGATTGCCCTGGGAAAATGGGATTCAAGCCACTGCGACTGAGATTTGGTAACTGGAAATGGGAAAAATTGTCAAAAATCAAAAATTGGAATTCGATTTGAGGACTGCGAAGTGGGATTTCGAAACAAATGGGCTAGGAAATGGAATTGGTACACACTTCCCCTTCAGGACCTTCTACATAAATAGCTAAACCTTAAAGAATAAAGTTCTGCTCATATTCTGTAACCTTACGAATGCTTTATATTTTCTTAATTCCTTGTATATAGTCCATCCAAAGCAATTTTTAGTTTTAGTTTTAAAGTTTAAATTTTCCGTGCTTGTAGCCGTTTTGAATTGTGACGTATCCTGGTTGCAGTGCTACAATTCCAGATGTTGCAGTTGAATTGTAAAGAGTGAAGAATATTAGCGCAACCAAGATACGTCACTACTCAAAATTGCGACTCGCTAGAAGCAGCCCTCGGTGAAAGAATTTTGCCCTGCCATTATTTTTACGTAGCCTCTTTTCTTTCTGTGCCAGGGTGGATTAGTATTTGTAAAGATTAGTATGTAGTAAATATTTGGGAAACTTTTATAACTTAGGAGGTTTGAATATTGCCAATTCCTGACCTGCCAAATTATTTTAGAATTCAAGAGGTTTTTTTCCTCTTTGCACAATTCATGATACCATGTATTATAAGGATTTGTTAGATTAAGTGTTCTAACGGCCTTTTTTATTTAATAAACTTAAACTTGTTAAACCGTAGCAGATAAAACTGAACACGTATTCAAAATACTAGGCTCGGCAAGGATATAAAAAACAGTCAGTTATCATTATTCCACTGTTTTGTCACGTCAAGCCTCCACTAATACTTTTGTATCTTGAAACAACAGCTTGCCAAGGCACAACCATACTCAGAGAGTACAGCGGATCTATATCAAGTCCGAACTATCCAAACAACTACCGTCCCAATACCAACTGTGTATGGAAAATTATCCCTCCACGTGACAGTAAATTTATCATTTTCAACTTTCAAGATTTCCGTCTTGAGAGTGGGTCCACGTGTAGTTTTGATTACGTTGAAATCCGCAATGGCAACTCCCCGACAAGTCCCTTAGTTAAAAGGTTCTGCGGTAACAAGTTTGATTCAAGATTAACAATCAAGGGACAGTCGGTTTTTATTCGTTTTCGTACAGACGGCACTGTAAACTACAAAGGTTTCCGTGCAGTGTATCAAGCGGGAAGTGATATAAAAGGTACAAACAAATTTATTACAAAAATTTTTCAGATATCATAAATCGGCCTATGCCTCCATATTAATGGTATATATAGACCTCTATCATCCTCAAGTTGATTTTTTCACGGTTTAAATTATTTTCTGGTTTGCATTCAAATTTACTTGTCTAGCCTCGTTCACAAGTTTTTGATTAAAAAAAATGTTTTCATCAAAGTTGAGCGAGCAGCAGATTTTAATGCATACAAAAGAATATCTTAAACCGCGGTAAATGTCTATTAGGCAATTGCTAAGAAGGAACATGTTGCAAGTTGTAAAAAGTAGGCCAGGTACTGTGAATACATCAAAATATTTAACATTTATTGTAGCTATTTTATTGAGGGCCACAAGTCCATCAGTTTTACTGTCAAGTGAAATAAAGTTGATTATTATTATTATCATGAATTTTAAACACAGCCTAGCTTTATTTTCTCCTTAGCATCAAGCAACGACCCGTCGCCTTAGATATTAAGGGAATAATGCAGAATTCTGGCAGTTCCTATTAGGCATGCTTTTTGTAATGTAACAAAGTGCAGATCTTGACTGATTTGAGAAAACCACGATTCAAAAGTTGTGGAGTTAGAGCCAAAAGCTCCAATGACAATGGGAACTACCTTCACTTCTCTACAGTTTTAAATTCTTTTTAGCTCCCATTTGAGGTCTTGGTAACGATCAATCTTTTCCCTTTCTGCATCAGGAACCCTAGAATCGAATGGGCAGGTTACATCAATGATGGTACACGATCTTTTTTTCTTATCGAAGACAACGTCTGGTTTATTGTGGGCTAGTTCTTTATCTGTTTGTAAGCGCATATCCCAAAGACCTTAAACTTACATTTTCAACAACAGTCTTTGGTTGATGTTCGTACCATTTCCCGTCATGCTCAAGGTCTTTCTCTTTACATATCTGCCAATGTATGGCCTGAGCTACTAAAGAGGTCAAATATAAAAGTTAATCAAAATAGATATTAAAATATTAATTCAAAATAATGTATCGACTTTAAAAGTATTTGGGTTATACTGACTTATAATAAATTTGTAAAAGTTCTTCCTAAGACTCCTTGAGTTGTGGTTTATTTTCGTTTCTAAATCCATCATCGTTTTCAAAGGTCCGTAAAAAAAAGTGCGTTTTAGACTATTTGTCCTTGGCTTTGGCAGACGGTAAGCCAACGTACTTCTTAAATTATAATTTGTTTCTGAATTAAACTTGGCTAACTTATTAATGAGGTATTCTGGAAAGAGATATACGGGCAACAGCGTCCAACCTCTGTGAGAATGACTAAGAGAGAGCCTCGTCCTCTAGAGGTACCAGCCGGTGAAACTGAGGAAGTTAACTTTCCCAGAAATAATATCAAGGGACACTGGAATAGCGACCCAGGATCTATGTGTTGCAATGCAGAACAAGAAAGTGTGGCGTGCTGTTGTCAGCGGAGTCTCTGCTGAGGCCGAAGGATGATGATGATGATGATGAGTTTCATTCAACTCAGTATCAGTGAATGACCAATAGTAAATGATACCATTAGAACTAAAAACCCAGGCTACCTGAAACTTTACAATATATTTGTAGTAAGACTAACATAAAAATCCACCCAAAACTATTAAACTTGATAAGGATACAAAAGTTTACTTAACTGTTAAGGATGTTCAATAAACTTTTAATTTATTGTCGGAAAGCACGTACGTACAATGCATTATAAAATAATTTACTCAACGGCATCTAAATGTTTTTAAGTTTTAGGACGCAAATGTAACTTTATTGTTGGTAAAATATGCTATTTTAACAGATTTGTGCGAAAGAAATTGGAAACATCTTCAACACTCGTCCTACAAAGTTTGTAATTATCCAGTACCATGGATTGGCGCACTAAAAGCGTGTCAAAACATGGGCGCTGACTTGGTGAAGATTGAAACGGAAGAAGAAAACACATTCCTTTTCAACCATCAAACACAGCGTTCTCAATTTTGGATCGGATTGACACGAGGACCTGACAACCGCTTTTATTGGTCGGATGGTAGCAGGCCTGGATACACCAAGTGGGCTTCACGTCAGCCTGATAACTGGAGACAAGCAGAGCACTGTGGTCATGTAAGAGAGAAACGCGATTACTGGAACGATTTTCCGTGCAACACAAATGTTCCCAGATTTGTTTGCGAGAAACGTAAGTGAAATTCTTGTGTGAAACAATTTTTGAAGTACATGCATAAGAAACAAAACTATCGTTAGTTGCTGTTATGTAACGTTAGTTTTCTTGTTACTTCTGTTGACCACGTTTTCATTATCTTCTTGTTGTATATTGGCAATAATCATGCTGCCGTTGTCATATTTACATTTAATCACCTCCATTTATGATTTTTATTTCAGTTAGATTATCTATTTTATGTTTACTATTGGACTCTAATTGTGATCAATACAATATATGAACTCAAACTAAGTGTTTAATTTTAGCGTTAATGTTTGAAGTTCACCTGTAAAACAGAAGGGACTCTGCCGTTAAAATGGACCAACGGTTTCTCGACAGAAATACACTTTTTATGATTTAAGGTTATGGTTTTAAAAGATTAAAGGTCACTATTTTACCTCATGCAAAAAATAGAACGACATGCAACTTCAATTGCTGTCTTTAGTAAGTGCAGTGTGGTGGATTTAGTTGCGTTTTCCAAGGTATAACAAGTAAATTAAATTTTTCTTTGAGATTCTCTCTGCATTTATAAAGAATCCTAATAATCGCTTTTTGAACGTAACTTGGTCACTAATGTATCCAAACCGTCTCAAAAAAGGAGAAACATACATATTGTTATAGCTACAGTATTTTTTATTCTAGCGAAGTGCGAGAAGACACCGCTGGTCAATTCAAGCTCTATCATAACTGCATCTTCCGTGAGAGACACGAATCGTTCTGCAGCACATGGCTGGGGCTGGTGTCCGCAGAGTAATTCTACCAGCGAGTGGCTGCAGGTCGACTTAGGACAACCTCACATTATCTGCGGATTGGCTGCAGTGAATCTCTTCTCCGTTGGTAATAGTTCATCAGTCACGTGGTATCAAACATTCACGTCCCTGACCCAGTTTGAGGAAGATCCTCAAATGAGAAACAGTTCCAAGGTAAGTAATATAGTTCCATATGAGCGTAGGAGCACAAGGGAACAAATCAGTTTTAAAAACAACACCACACTTTTAAATTTAAAAGACATGTTTCGATTTTCATAAAGCCAATTTTATACTTTGAAAACGCTTATAAATAACCATGCAATTATAATTAGCTTCACTTAAAACTGAAGATGGCTTTATGAAAGTCGAAACATGTCTTTTAAATTTAAAAGTGTTGTGTTGTTTAATTTTAAAACCGATTTGTTCCCTTGTGCTCCTACGCTCATATGATAATTGATGTGGAGTTGTAAAATAACAATCGACATGATTTTCAACAAAATAACTTTATATCGCCTTATGTAAAGTAATCCAGATTCTGAAATCCAGGAAATGTTTGTTCGTGGAATCCGAAATCCGGAAAATATTTACTTGTGGAATCCAGAATCCTACTCTTTGGAATCCGGAATCCCCAAAACAGATTTTTTAGAATCTGGGATCTACTGAGATGGAATCTTAAATCCAGTACCTGGGATCTGGAGTCCACATCATGGAATCCGGATTCCAAGACTGGCACTGATTACCTTACATGGGGAATTTGTAGTACTGCCTAGTACTGGGATTGTAACAGCAATCGATAAAACGTAATTTCCTACTACAAGACCGAGGTGCTTCATCAAATAAACTTTCAAGGCAAATAATTCTAACTGGGGAAAGAATTCATGCTGATATTTTCCATTTAAAAGCTGTTAACATTTTCCTTGTAAGCTTTTATTCTTCTCCATGTCGAAAATACGTTAGAAACTTTGTTTTCCCATGAGTTGAGAAGTTAATCAATTTCCTCCCGATTCGTTCCTTATTTCATCTTCATAAACCACAATAGCAAAACCACTATAAACCAAACATGCATGCTTTTATAATGTACATTCAACACCAAGCTAGAGGTAAATTAGTAAAAGGCATCTCTGACTTTCAAAGAACATATTTATTTACAAAACAAACCTTCTTGTACACTAATCCGGTTAGAGCAATTCGAAGGTGCATCCCGTAGACCTTACCCAAGAGCTGTTCACGGTGTAGCGAGATTATTGAAGCGTAGGTCATTATGCAGAGGGCAGGAACATAGAACTTTAGTCTTTCTCCATGTTTCCCATTTGTATCATCAGCTAACCCTGTTACTGTTAGTCCAATCAACAGCGCTTGTGCCATTCTTGAAGCTGATTCTATGATTGTATACAAAGCTGAAAGCATTAAACGTTTGCGATAGCAGCACCACACAGCTCGTAGAAGGCTTGCTCCCTGATGAGAACGAGTTCCATAATGTGATTTTTCTTCGTTCCATTTCTCCTCCAATTTTTGTGTTTCATTCCTAGCTTTATTGTCCTCCCCAACCTCGTATAAGTCATTTGTTTCTAGTGGGCTCTGACACGTAAATCCTTGTCTGAATAAAGGGTATAGCCATGACAACAGCAGGGAGGATAAAAAGTTTGGATTAGGTGGTGCAGTTGTTCTATACTTCGTCGGCATCTTTCACGTTAAGTATCTGTTGGGTGTTACAGTATTTTAGTACTTTTTGCTAAATGTCGTGCAAATTAAGGGAAGCTAAGATTATCTGAAGTGTCAGCACTTAAATTTGCGTCACAAATTTATTGTAAAGATGAAACACGTGTATGATGGCAATGTTAAGTGTTTTTTTTATTCTAATCATAAGAGCTTCTATTAACTTAGGAATTTTGTGGGTTTTTTTTTTAGCTCTATCTTCAATATCGCTTTAATGATTTCAGACTGTATTGATATTCCAAGTCACAAATTTATAAACTGGATCAAATGTTCATGTTTTAAACTTTATCATACTCAGTAATTTACAACAAGTAAATTTCATTGCGATGCCGCGAAAAGTGCCATAATTGTTCATTAAAGGAAGTTTAGTAAAGAGCTTTTCAAACTTAAGTGAAACGTTTTAATCGGCTCTTCATAAACTTCCTACGCAATTCACAAACAAGACTACATTTTCGTTGTGCACATCGGAATTAGCTTGAAAAGAGACCGAAAATTTCATATCGGAGGAGTCAGTCTGTTGTTCAACCATGAAGCACACATTAACTAAGAAATTTTATAATGGGAATATTTTGCTTTTCAATGTTCTTATGCATCATTAAATTTCAACTTCATAAGAATCGGCAACGGTCCACTTGTTTATAACCAAAGGGTAGACAATGAGACACCCTGCAACTTCCTCTTTGACAACACCAGTTCTATAGTTTTATGAAGATTTCATGCGTTGTTACGAAAACATGAAAGAAGCCGCGACAAGTTATTTTATTTCACTTACTTTCACAGCTTTTTCCGACTAGATGGGCACATCAAATTATATTTGATGTTCCAGACCAGGTAGTATAAAATAATCTTAATCTTTAAATCCCAGATAAGAAGCAGCCTGAGTTAAAATGACCAAAATCCACGTTGAATAAGTTCTGTCAAGCTAAGACCTACTGACTCCTTAGTTTTCGGAGGAAGCAAAGCAAACTATTAACATTACAATAAACATTTCCATTTAATAGATGGGAATTCAGAAAAGAATTCAAAACTGCAAAAATTTAAATGAATACTCTAATACTCTAGTAATAGGTCTTACTTAAATCTTTAAATTAGTCAAATACGTTCTGTCAAAAACTGCGGTTATTCCAAAGTAACCGTACATGTCTCGTTGCTATACGAGCGGTCTTTGTTCTGATAGACAGCGGAATTCTACATTTGTACATTCCCCACTGGAGCTCTTGTACACCATAACACCTTTCTTCTCCTTTCTAAACATATTATAACCCCGAGTGGTATCTTGAACAAAGAATTCAATAAGAAAACGTAATCTTACATGGACGTGTTATGGTCGGAAGTGTTGGAGATGGGTCACGATTGCTGATATCCTGACCATGCGGCAGCACAATATACAAATCCAATAAACCACCACGTAGAAAGGAAGAATTAGAATTTGTTAAAAACACATAAATTGGGTAAAACTAAATGACCTGCTGTCCATTTTTAGAAACTAATTAGCTTAACCGGTACAGCTTGCTTGTGCCGGAAACCTCAGTATTGATAGATATACAGTAGCTATTCAAGTTTTATTCATTGTGTTTGATTTTGTTCTGCAGTCCTAAACATCTAGGTATTTTCGAGCATCAACTTTTCTGAAGCCCATGGTTCTGTACGAAAACAGGTGCAGCGCCGAACCAACTGATCCATGAAGACAAAGCTGTTGAAAGCAGTCTTATTTAGGTTATATTCAATCAACTAGTTGAATGATTTTTAAATCTCATAATTACTATTGTAAATCATGTTTATTATCATACAACTTCTTGTTATAATGCTTATTTGAAATGTGGGTTATACATTGATGCGCGCCCAGAGCGGAAGTGCTTTGGTACGGTCAATATCATTCTATATCACGTATTATATTAAAGTGCACAAACGTTACCATGATGATCTTTAAAACATTTAAAAGTTTTTTAAAACATTTATTTTATCGTCTTCAACGGTACGACTTGATTTTATACGTTACTCCAACAAATGTTATTTTGTCAATGCATCGAAATCGATTGAAGCCATGAATGCAACATAACATTTTTAAACTAAGTTAAAATGTTTTACGATCACAAAAACGAAAAGCACAATGTTTACGTATCAAGTGTTGCTCTAACAAAGGACTAACGCTCGAAACCTCAGCTTTGTATTTTGCTTACGAGGATGATTAAACATCTTATCTTAGAGTTCAGATCAGTTAAATCACGTGTTTTACCTGCTTACAGAAACACTGACGAAGGGACTAACGCTCGAAACGTCAGCTTTGTACTCTACTTATACGGCGATGAGTAAACCTTTCAACTTAGAGTTGATTAAATCACTTGTTTTACCTACTCACAGAAACACTGACCCATCATTGGTCTGACGAAGGACTAACGCTTGAATTATCAGCATTGTACTCTACTGATGGCGATGATTAAACATTTTAACTTAGAGCTGATTTTAAAAATCACGTGTTTTACCTACTCACAGAAATACTGACCCATTCGGTTGGTCTTGCTTAGAACTTAGAAAAAATGCTGTCATATATAGACTTCTCTAATACCGAGATTTCTCTAATATCGTTAGCCCTTACAAAGGGATAACGAAGGCCTTACGAAGGGCTAACCCTCGAAACGTCAGCTATACATTCTACTTACGACCATGATAACCATTAGTTGATTTTGAAAATCTCGGCACGTGTTTTACCTGCTCGCCGACACAACATTTAACAAGAATAAATATTGGGCTCCCTTTCGTTTTTCCTTGCTGTGCTGCGTTTTAATAAAACTTTTGAAGTACTAGCAGCTTAATGTAAAAAGACATCAAATCAATTTTTTTACCCTCCTTTGTTTTTAATACAATTCAGATAAAATTGGCTTCACAATCAAGAGCACTGAACAAAAGTTCTGTTGTTCTTGAGATAACAATTAAAACAAACAGCTTAAAAAGGTTTTCTCTCACGATTTTGACACACAAAAAAATTCTACTTGTCGTTTATTGAATTTCCAAAACTGATTTTGTTCAGTAACAACTGACTCTTGTCTACAATTTATTAACGACAAAACACCTGACTGAATTTATTACTATACTAGAAATCAGCAAAACGATCAAACTCGCCTTGGCTCTCCAAGGCGACCTTGGTTTGCAAAGTCCATCAGTTCTGTATATATACCAAGCTATAGTTTCATAATCAAGATCCTCCTTCACTTTCAACCACTACTTTGACATATAGTTAAAAGATGAACTCTACTATGTCCTTTTATCCATCGTTTAGCTAGTATGCATATACTTATAGATAAACAAATATAATGTGAATATATCTCGCTCAGTATACTATCAAAATCAAGTTAAATAATAAAGTAATAAATTATGAGAGCTTTAAAATCCAGCATATGGAGACTTCTGATAACATTGATGCAAGATAACCTTGTTGATGATGAATCTTGAAACGTGCAATATTCGTTTTCCTCTTTCAGATAAAAAAGCCAATCAGATAAAGACGTAACGTTTACCAGAGCAGAGAGAGAGCTAGAGTGCTAGAGCAATAAAGTATTAATTATTGTTGCAAAAAAGAAAAAAGACAATTGAAAGCCCTTATTTGAAGGGAAGATATTCTTCAAAACGACTAAAATGCGGACCCTTTCGTTAACTGGGTCGTGAATGAAAGCAAGGAACACAAACTAGTTTCTAGGCTCGCCTAGGGCCGGCCTAAAATAATGGCTCGATGTATTGTAGAAGTCCTTATTAAGACGTTAAAGTAAGTCACTACAATTATCGCTCAAAAACGCAAATATTAGTTCTAACTAAACATATTTATTACATGTAGCTTGCAAAATTCTTTGACTTTGTGTTTACTCACTGGGTGGCCTTTTATGATCTAATTCTCTTGTCTGGGTGTTTCAAACCGCTTTAGCATATGAAGCTGCTGGCCTTACATCAAATGTTGACACAGTTCATTAACATCAAAAATTACAAATTTTAACCAAGTTATCAAATAACATTGTAGTCTTGCTACGATATTTACTTACTTGATATATTTCTAACTTTCTTTTCTGCTTTCTTTGAAGCTCAACCAAAAAAAATTTTTTTTCAAACTTACGGCAAACACAAAACCTTTATGGCTTTCCACCTGACTGCGCAAATTATTCAATTCAGTAAAACACAGTTCAAATATATAGAAACATTCTTTAAATTTGAAATAAATCAATCTTATCTATAACTGTCGTGCAAAAGGGCACAATTATCCGCCCACCGATAGTATACTATTCTGCGTCGGCGCTGTCGGGACAGGGTTAAAATATACAGAAAATAAATTTCACAATTCTCGTTTTCTAGAAAAGTTACAATAATTCAATTAAGTTTTGCTCAACTTTGTTGTTTGCTGATTCCATTATAATTATTGCATAACAAATACGACGATAAACAAGAATGCAACCCGCCCACGCCATGCTCTGTTGCATTTAGGTTTTATGCTTTGATGGCTTTCAAACAAGAGTTAAAAAGGCGTAAACCAAAACTACTAAGTGCTTCATTGACTGGGTACAACTTTTGCTCTACCGAAGTGCTAAAACTTAAAAACTTCAACTCTTTATGTTAAGACTGGTGATTGTTTCAAAAATTTCAGTCTTGTTTGGTCTTATATTCGCCTAGTGCTTGCAAACAGTTTTTAAACACAGGTAGATCATGGATTTGATCTGAACAAAGCGTCTATTCAGTAATTTACGTTACAGCACTGATTGTGAAACAAATCAACTCCGTAAAACTATCTTCACCAGTTAACAGTTTTAGTTATGACTCCTATCCTTCCCTTTATCAAAACTTCCTAACAGCTTGGTGGAATTTATCTAATTTAACCTTGATAAGAAATCCGTAAGATCATTACTTTGTTACGTCGGCACCGTTTGGCTTGTTATCTTTTGTATCTTTCAATAAACACAAACTTAAGGGATTACTAAACCAAGATGGAAAGAAACAAAGGTCAAAATGGAAAAAGAAAACGATTTATCCTATGAAGTCACGCTTCTGTATAGCACGTCTCTGTAATTAAATTAGTTAAATCCTAGCACTATAAAAATCAAAGCAAACTAAAGATTATTATAAAAGTCAACAATGAGGTTACAAAGAATATATTTAGCCTTTTACTAATTTTCAAAACCTTAACCTTCATATCAATATTTGTCCGTTAACAAACATTTGGCTCTGCTCATGGCCAAGATCTTACCTCGAGTAATGCGCAGTTAAGCTGTTAAGTCTTAAAAAATCGCAAGTTTTTCGCATGTTTACTCACGAGGGTGTGTCTTAGTATTTGAAAAGATTCCATTGCGTTTTACTTTGTCTGTTTATTATATGAAAATAATAAATATTTTAGGTAAGGAAATTTCATAAATCACAGCTTTACCGCCAAGTAACGACTGCATTAAAAAATTAAATCAATGATTAATTAACGCTTATTCTGCAAAAACCTATTTAACCATGGAGTCTTTTGAAATCGTTTAGTGAATGTGAATGGAACCGGCTATATAGAGATCTTTTGTTTGCTTTACATGAAAAATAGATTTAATTTATGTTCATTTTCATGAACAAAAATAATGACAACGTCCTTTTTTTTTGAAAAGAATCGTTTATCGTTTGCCAGGCTTTCGTTGTTCCTGACAAAGTATTTAATGACATCAACTTAGTTGTTTGAGTAGAATTATTCTTACCTGACATAAAAAAGAAAAATTGTACTGGAATCGGAGGTGTCTTTATTGTCTTCAGCCGGTTCGTTACAAAATACCCTCCTTCAGCAAACAATTTTTTTTTGGCTCTGTCGGGGCCATTTACGGTTATATTGGTGCACTCCGGCTTTTAATGAATGAAATGATTACAGGAATCTGATCATGGACCACAAACCACTGATCGAATTCCGCTTTTGTGCTAGAACACACAATCGAATTCCGCTTTAGTCAGTTTAGTTAACACAAAGAAACTCACCTTGGCAAACGATCAGCGCGACTCTATCTCGGTCAAGAGATGAGTATAAAAAAGAAAACAAAAATTGAATAATTATAAGTTATTAACTAATATTTACTAAACGAAAATAAACTTAATAGTTAATGTATATCAACCAACAGCTTTTAGAATTCTGTAATTTTGTTTTTCATTTTTTTGCCCGTGTAATTTATAATATGGTCTCAGATGCATGCGAATAGAACGAATGCTGGACCTGAAAATTACCTAGACCGTTGTAGATAGTGGATTAATTGAAATCGAAATAAAATTTTCTGAGATAATCTGCGCCTTATAGGGCTTTATTCACCATGCACGCTGCTTTGTGCTTAAGTCACCTGCACTGCGCATGCATGGGATATATAAAGTAACAAAGTAAAGTGCATGCACTGCGCATGCATGGGATATATAAAGTAACAAAGTGTGATGATAAAAAAAATGCATCGGTGTTTCCATAAAAAATCAGTTGTTAAAATGTTTCCTTTTAAGTTGGACACCATCGAAAAGGAAGACAAGACACTGAGGTTTCGTTATTGCTTTTTTAAGGGTGCTTAACTTTAAAATATTTTCTACAACTGCAAGTAGCAACGTGGATTTGTTTAATACTTTGTACTAGTGTACACAGATTTGACAGTTTAAAGTTGTTGTTGTTTTTTTTTTAATATAGCATTCATTTTTTTTATAGATTTTTATGGATATGGGGGCCAGTGATTTCCGAAGGGGGGCACTCCATTTGAGCTAAAAATGAGGGGGGAGGGGGGGAGTGCTTCCAAAAAATAAGAAAGGGAATCGGGAGGGGGGAGGTTTACATTCCAAAAATAAATGTTTAGAAAACAAAACTTTTGTGATTTTGTAATTCTGCAGAGTTTTGAAACGAAAAACCCGCGAGCAGCACCTGTACACTTGTTGATTTTCCTACGCAATTCGTATGAAACTTCAGGAATTTACAATTGATATTCAGTTTTAAATAAAGTTAGCACTGAAACGTGATCAACTGTTTGTGATCTAACTAAGTTCAAATCCGGTTAGTGGGATAGTCCGGAAATTTAAAAAAAAAATAAACGCTTATTATTCTGCACTCCCTTCAAAGCACCAAGATAGACATGATGCTCAAGTGATGGAGAATGAGAGCAATGACATCTTTCTCGTAATTATTTGCCATGATGAAGAGCATGGACTGGTGGCAGAAGCTCACGTGCTAGTAGATTCCTCACCAAGAGATTTGATTCAGATTACTTTTATTTTTAATGTGTTCCTTTTTCAAACTATGTCGGACAAAGAAAAGAAAGAACTGTAGTCCTTTTATTTTCAATAATAAACTTTTATCTTGTAAATATTGTAAATATCAAGCTGCAAAATATCTGAAAATGGGATATATGTGTTGGTGTTATTTACAGAAACCATAAAGAGTTATTGATACTGTTCTTTGCATTCAATGATAAGAGATACTGGTTGTGTGATTATGGCATTACAACTGATTTAATAGATCGTTTTGTTAACATTTTTAAATTTTAAGTTATTATATATTATAAACCAAACGAATTTGGACAAATGGTTCAGTCATCTTCAGGACTAATTTTCGTTGGTTTACTGCTGGTATGTCAGTCTCATTTGTTATTATGAGTTGTCTTTGGTGTTTTGGGTAGTTGAAGGGAGGGGGGGGGGGAGGTCATGCCACTATGTACTGGTTTAGGGGGAGGTCATGCGTCATGAAATAGCTTTTTTTAATTTAAAAACCACTGCCCCCCTCTACCCATAAAAAATGAATGGTCCCTAAAAGAAGTGGCGATATCTAAAAATATTTAAACTAACATGATACAAACTTAAACACTGTTTTTACGTAGTTTCAAGTGACAGATGCAGATCCAACCAGGAAAAAAAACTTTGCAAAGATATAAAAGAAGAAAGCGGCATTTTTGGTCTAGAAATACACAGAACTGAAATGATATTGTACACTGCTCAAACCGATTAAAACATATAGATTTCCGAACTGATAACTTTCATTTCAAGCACGATCAATTCGCTAATAGAGTATTACCGGCTGGGAAACCAATTTTATATCATTTTTCATTTTTCCGAATTAAATCCTTTCCTCGTAGGGACCTTTTACTTTAATTTAATTGACTATTGCGGAAGCATTAGTTTAAGCAGTTATCACTGAGTTCATTTCCTGTATTTCCAATATCTCAAATGCCACCACTACCTGATTCTTTTCTATCACATAACACGCGCACGAACTTGAACTTTAAATATTGGGTCGAAGAAGCAGTTTGTTTATTTTTAATATATAGTTTTCTCACGCCAAAAACCGAAAAAAATGCTGCGGTCGCAAAAAAAACACTTTTGTTTCAGATCGGCCTTACGGCTGATAATTCATAATACGAATGAAATAGTGTCAGTATCAAGAAATGGACGCGGAAGATTTGATGGATATACATCGCTTCTAAGACCGTACGCGTAAGATAATATAGGAGGAAAAGCTCTCGTGTAGTTTAGTATATGCAAGTCATATAGCTATTTTTGTAGTGTTATAAGTTTTTAACTATCATTGTAAAGCGCCGCTGGATGCTGGATCTTTGAAAAGCGTTGCGCTATATAGAGAATACTTCATGGAAAGTGCGTGCGTACGGTTTTTATTCACGAGTCGTGAAGTATCATAAAACGAACGA
>JANCMA020038199.1:0-16469 GCA_024336925.2 Zoanthus solanderi
GGCTGATATCCCGAAAATATTTAAGAACGTTCAGCCTCAAACGAAAAATTCGACGTTCTTATAAAAAAAAGAGTGTATTTGCTGCGAAGGCAAAGCTGATTAACATTGTTCATAGTGATAGATTCGTTTAGAACTAAAAACGGAGGTAAGTCACGATTTAAAGTCTAGCAAAAAGTATACTATATACACCCAACTTGAGGCGATTAATTTTTAGAACATTTACATGCCTAACAGTATTATTCTTGATTTACTTTCAACGTGACAGAGTGTATTTTAAAGAAAATGTGGACCAGTGCTCTCTGTGGCGTAATTGCCACTGTTTTGATTTCTTCTGGTAAGTACTGTTTACAAACCGATGTTTCAAAAAAAAATTTATGATTTTCAGTGACTTTTTGTTACTTATTAATTTTTAAGGTTAGTCAAAATTAATATACTCGCAATTGTAGCCGTACCATCTTCCATTGTCCTGAGCCGAGTTTTTGGCATTACTCAGTAGGTCCTTAAATGGAATCGTTTGCTATATTTTCAAAAACATTTGTGACAGTTTGGTTAATTTGCGTAACGTACAAAAACTAGCTTCACAGGCAGCTCCCTGATACAAATTCTGTACCAACCCTGCTTGCTTTGGTCGTCGACTTCTCGGCACCCATATGACCGGGAGTGAAGCTTCAGACTCTGGTACAATAGGTAGAACAAAACCAGACCAAACAAGAAGGAATAACATTGCATTTTGGTGACAAAACCACTAACATCCTTTCTATTCTTGTTCAAAATGAGTCAAGAGACGCATTCATCACTTGCGATCGGTAAAAAACCCCGCACCATGCGGTCATACCGACATGTCAGGGTGAACACTTTACATATACCTGGGACTAACAACTGGCTCAGACAAAGTTTCTGAACTCAACATCCGTAAACAGGAGCCTTGGCACGTAAGTGGGTGGTTTAATGTCGTCGAATGGTACAAAAAATTCTGATTGCGCGATTGATATCTAAACCAGATGGTTGGACGAACACTGGGATCACTTTGACGTTTTAGCCACTGGACAGTTTAATATTCATTTCAAAAATTAAGGAAACTTTGCTGATTCGCGATTTAAAACCAGCGCTTAATGAAAATGTTGGCATTTATATATGAAGACAATTATCAGGAAAGGGGTCTCAGCCCTTCCCGGCTTGACTGGCCCCTTCAAAAACACCCGACAATGGAATGAGCTCCCTGTAAAGCTTATTCGGATCAGTCAACGCAGTTATAGTTAGCCAAAGCTTGCACGAACCTTTTTGAAACGGTCTCATTGTGTTGGTAATAGTATGCGTTATTCCCAAAATTAATGAGCGTTCGAAGCAGATAAGGTGATTGCCAAATACGGCCCATCATGTTCGGCTGCATACAAAGATTGGCCTTTAAACTGAGGACAATTATCAAGAAGGGGGTATGCAGCTAGTATTAGGGCTTACCGCTCTTTTTTTACTAACCTCAAGGTAGGTAGGAGTTTACGCAAAGCACTGTGTTATGTTTTTGTGCGACAGAGCATTGATCCCCTTTCCTGTTGTCTCTCTCTATATATATATTTTCCAGAGAATTTAACTAAGTCTGTCTATTTTCATTTATTTTTCCACTGTTATTACTTTCGTTATTTGGTATTAGTTTTCTTGTTTAAATTTAATTGTAGTTTAGGTAACCGTTACTTCTGAAGATGTATGTTGATGCATACTAAACGTCAAGTTTATAAATGAAAGATTTTACAACATGCGTTGTTCTCGTTATGTTTATAACTGCAGTTTGTATGTTATTTTTACTAAAGTTAAAATGGCCGAAGAACAAGAATTTCTACGAATACTCTTAAAACTTACGGACTCGACATAAGAGAAGATCTGTAATTACATAATTCTCTATTTTCCTCCCTTGATCTGATTCTTACTTATTTTGTATAATTGACTGCATATATATCATTTACACTCTATATCATATTTCGTTTATTGTTTTTCTCCCTTATAAATTTTTAAATCTTTTGACAAGCTTGACATATATTCCATTTTCCTATACTGTATATATTACTCATGTTTATGTAAAGTATTTTTACATGATGAAGATCGGTGTGGCGGATCAGATGGACTTTGTAAACTTAATGCATAAATTAATTTCTTTATTAAAAGTTAACATGAGTGATCGAGTTAATTGGCATCACTTCTAAACCTCATCGATTCGTAGGTCATCCATGAGGTAAAGAAGATTTTGGAAAACAAAAAAATTATTTCTTGGAAGTTTAGGAAGATAGGCAAGGTGATTTAGCTATCCTGCCAAGAGAGTTTAAGAATGATTAATTGTATGCCAGAAGTCTTACCAGATATAAGCCATAAGATATTCAGGAAAGGATATTTTCTAAAGAATGGAGGCATTTGTTCCATTTGGTTAACATTGTTTGTTCAGTGTCGTGAGGTGTCAATTAATTGCATCGAAGGAAAAACAAATCATAAGAGTCCACGTCATGTTCAAAAAAAAAAAAGGTTTTATGTGTTGCCGGAAGGAGTCCTAAATCTTTCCCAAAAAGATGTCAATTTTATTTTGCCTCAGTCCCCTGCAGCATAACTGCCACTTATTTTTAGAAATGTATAGTGAGATTCTTTGGTTTTATCCCTTAGTTTCCTCAGGAACTTGTGATGAACCCTTTGGTATGGAAGACGACACAATTCCTAATTCCGATATTACAGCAAGCTCTGAACTTAACTGCGACCACGCTGCTAGGCTGGGAAGACTCAATAAACTTGGCCAATCAGGGTGGGGGGAGGAAGGAAGTTTGACATTCTCATTTCTGCCATCTTAACATTGATAGGCACATAACTAGCAGTATTCAACTGAACATGTAAAGAAATTTAGATCTACTTTCGATTCAAAAACAGAACATTTAAGCACAGTGTGGAAAATCAATAGTTACTGTTAGCATGGGTTGTTTTTGTTATTCATGATAATCGAACATTCATAAAATAATTATGTTCTTGTAATTTTATGGTGTCGTACATCAATGAATATAAGCTTATTATAAACCTTTATTATATTATAAATCGATAAAAAATACATTCTGAAATTAAGTTTTCTGTTTTTTTTGCCCAGAAATAGATAAGAGATATTCTGTTCATGCGACTGCATCACCACAAAACTTTATGAAAAGTGTAAACACTAAAACATTTCGCACGTGTGCAAACTTCGAGTTTTATTATGTTCTTTCAAACACTTTTTTACAACAAACATTGTTATAAATGGAAGCAAAACTTTTGAAAATGACATTGCCACATCTAGGCAAAAGTTTTGACAGCAATATGTAAACGAAATATCTACAAACCATTTTCGCCACAATTGTCTGCCCTGACCACGTGTAGTTTTCACATTTGTGCATTCCGAGTCAGGCAACTTTCACCGATTGTAAAATAATGAATGTACGCAATTGCTTACAAATACTCTATCTCTAAATTAATTTAGTTTTATTCCTTTAAAAGCCGCTTGATAAAAATAGCAATACCTGAAGAAATTTCAAAACAATTGCAAAGCAAAGTGGACAATTAACTTCTATATCCGTTGTCGCTCTAGAACTAGTCTGATTTTCGAAGGAAAAGAATTGCTTTGATCTCTGTTTTTTTACACACAAACGAAAAATTGAAGAAGAGTTTATATCTACCTGTTTTCCGTACTAGTTTGGCGATACTTCGTTTTGTTTTTCGTTTTATATTTGTCGGCAGCCAACCGCAAACTCCATTTCTGCAGACAAACTTGGCAGAATCCTGGATGTTCTGTGACGCATTTCGGCTTGCTGCCCACCTCTTCAATAACCATTTCGCTTGACAGCCCTTCCATACACTCTTCTATTTCCCAACAGCACATAAATTCGTTCGGGTTTTGCAGGTATTCAGAACTGCATTTACCACATTTGCACCTACAGAAGAACCAGGGTTAAATAATCGATGTAAGAACTGAAATATTAAAAATGCAGCAAACGCGAGTGCTCTAGATCAGACTTACCACGAATTTACGGGTTCTTTCCCTCGGAACGGTTTTGAAGCTTAAGCTCGAATTCAGCTTGGGTCTCTTGCTTTTGTCGATACTCAGAAACCCACTCTTCAGTCGCTATGGGTTCATCTTCGTAGGGCTGATACGTATCTGCGTCCAGCTCTGTTTGCGAGACTGCATTCGCTTCAACTACGGTCCCTTCCTCGACTTCAATGTTTTCACAAACGTAGCTTACCTCTGAATCGTCAGAAAAATAGCTTATTTCGGAATCAGTTTCACTTTCTGACATTTTTTCTTTGATAAATTGCAAGAAACCGAAGAGAAAACGACTTCTATTCAATGATTCTAACTCGCTGTTTGCTGTGTTGTTTATTATGCTGTTTCGTAAGATACTGGGTTGACGTCACACACTTGTAAGTGCCAGTCCCCCTTAATGCTCCTTTTTTACTTCGAAAACCTTATTTTCAATCGCGTCGCAAAAATAGGGAATAACTTCAAATTCAATTTTGTTGCTTGTTTTTGCTTGTATTTGAGATCTACTTTTAAGGAAAAAAAAGTTTGGCTAGGGGTGATAGGCACTTTAAGGAAAACACAATTACACTTCACATGAACAAAATAAGAAAGAAAGAGGGAGAAATACTGTAAATCAACGATGTGTTAAGTTAACTAACAGTAAGAAAGGATTTAAGCTGCTTCATAAAAGAGGGTAAAGAAACAGCAGTTTGAATGTTTCTGTTTAAGGAGTTAAAAAATTTTGGACCTTGATACCTTAGCGCAAATTTTCTGATATTAGTCCTGCATTTTGGAATGTGAAAAAGAGAAGCATTTCTTGTATGATAACTATGGATATTAACATTACAGCAAAATATACTATTTAAGACCTTTATAAGACTTTTTAATGCCAAAAGTCAAAAAATTAGAAAAAGGAACCCTTAAAGAGATAACAATGGTAATCAAAACTTTCCGTGGTAAACAAGATCACACTATCACAAAAATCTATAAAATATAAAACTGAATAACGACAAAAACGTTCTCATCAACAACAGCAGATCCAGAGTTGTATGAAGCACTCAATGTAATGGTGTTTAAAAACGTAAAAGATGCAAACATCCCATTAAAATTGCTCCCGATATGCAGAGAATACATCAATGTTGTATCAAGATTTGGCCACAAGAAAAACTTACTTTCATTTGCATTACATATATAATGCCTTTTAAGACCCAAAAAAGAAATTCTAGCAAATTTAGACTATTTTTAAGGCCTTAAATCTGCAAAAAAAAAAAAAAAGAAACAAAACAAAAATAAAATAAAATAAAAGCTTTCAATGACTTTTAATGATCCCCAGGAGCCCCCTGGTTCAATTCAATGTTGAAACTCTAAACACATCTCTTTTTGGAATGAATAAATTATAGATGTGAGTAGAATGAAGCCTGGAGAATATCAATAAATGAATATTATCTGTGTCAGCAAGACGAAGTTTGTTTTAATTATAAAACATCCTCTTCTAACACCACAATAGGCTGGTACTAACCTGTACCATAGGGTCAGACTTAGCCAAGCGCTTCAGACCTTCAACAAGCTTTGGAAGTTCTGAGGGGTTCTTTGCCTCTACTGCTATTCGAACGACTGGTGAAACTGAGAACTTCATTTGCTAAAAGAAGTCACAAATGTCATGTCAGGCTTACATTAACCAAACTTCTCAAACTCATTAAAATAATTCATCAAGTTAAAACAAAGGAAAATATAACCGTGACCATGGTTTGGAAATGTGATCTTAATTAGAATATGTTTTACGATTTTATTTTTTCATTTCCTCCTTAGTTTTAGTTTCGATTGAGAAGATATATCAACACTCAAGACAGTGTTTCATCACATTTCCAAACACCTCGAATATTGTCAAAAATACTCCGCTGCCTATCGTATTTTCAACTCTCTTCTCAGTGTTTGAAAATGTGATGAAATACTGTCTCAAGTGTTTGATATATCACTTCAAAACTAGAAGCTGAGAACTTTATTGTTCCTGAAATTCATACAAGAAACACATTGGACATTTGAACACCAAATTTAGCAAAGTTATTGCCAAGCTAATTGGTAAACTATCTAAACAATTTCAAACAAACCTTCAAGTTGTGAGCTTGCTCATAAGTTGTAATGGTTCCAGTCTTCACAAGGAACTGATCAACACCAACCAAACCAACAATGTTACCACACGGCACATTCTCAATGGGCTCTATGTATCGCCCCATCATCAAAATTGTTCTGTGTACCAAAGTTATCTTATATCAGACAACTGTTTAGACATTATCAGGCCTTATTAACATTACCCCCTAAAACCTGTACCATAAACAACAGTGGGACAGAAGGAGGACAGCCTTGGACAGCTGTTTCTGGCTTTTTAAGTCTCGTTAAGAACTAACAGAGGTTGCTCCTAAAAATTTAGCAAGTTTACGGCGTATCATCTGCTACCACGTGGGCTTTACAGTAATCCATTTCTGTGGCTTCAGGTAAAATATTAAAATACACATGTTTATATATATTAAAGACTTGCTTTTGATCTCCAAGTAAAGTTGCCAATAAGAGGTGGCTGCTGGCAAAATTTGATGCCTAGTTGACTGTCCAATGAATGCCAGCATGTAAAACAGATGTAAAACCATATATGATGATGATGATAATGACGATGATAATATGATGATGATGATATGATGATGATGATGATGATGAGGTTGATGATGATATGATGATGATGATGAGGTTGATGATGATATGATGATGATGATGAGGTTGATGAGGTTGATGATGATGATGATGATGATGATATATGATGATGAGGTTGATGATGATATGATGATGATGATGAGGTTGATGATGATGATGATATGATGATGATGATGATGATATGATGATGATATGATGATGATGATGATGATGATGATATGATGATGATGATGATATGATGATGATATGATGATGATGATGATGATGATGATATGATGATGATGATGATGATGATGATATGATGATGATGATGATGATATGATGATGATGAGGTTGATGATGATGAGGATGATGATGAGTTCAAAACAACCTACTGTCTCCTTTGACTGTATTATTATTCAGATCATGAAACAAATTCAAGTAGATAACATTAAATGTCAGCACCTCTATGCCTACTTCAGCACTTTCACCAGTGACCAAATCTAAATCTTGTTGAAAAGGATTTTTCAACGTTGTAACAACATACAAGTACTGGCATTTTTATGAAATTTCAATTTAAGGCCAAAAAAAGGCCTATCCTTTTATCTAGGTCGCTGCTGTGCTTTGAAACCTGAAATTGAGTCTACATAAAATACAAAATACAATCACCAATTAGATGCTTCAGTAGGTTTCAGTTTATATTTTATAAAACTATTGAATTTTTTTCAAAAATCCAGGACTTTTCCAGGAGTTTAGGAAAGTTATATGTTTTGCCTGGAGTTTCCCAGGGCCCTGGAAGAAAATTTCAAAAATCTGGGAGATTTCTGGGAATTCCAGGAGTAGTAAGCAACACAAAAGGCATTAACATGGTGTTGCAGCTTTTATGAACACTGACCTCTGAATGGCCTTCTTGTAAAGGTCTTCCTTCTTCCCTGGAACATAATTTGGTCCCATAATCTGAACTTTCAGACCAGTAGAAACAACGCCTGAAAAAACACGCCCAAAAGCATAAAAGCGGCCTTTGTCTGATGTTGGTACCATCTTGGACACATAGAGGCAAAGAGGAGCCTGAAAGTGGGGGAAAAAAACTTCAACACCTTTTGCAGTTTTGGAAATTAACTAGACAAAATCCCTTTGTGCAGTATAACTGTATTAATTATTACCTCACTAAAACCATACTACAATTTTCATAACTATAAAGTTCCATAAGTGACTACTTATTACATATGTACTGAAGAGCAGAAATGATAAGAAGTTTGACTGTCTTGGTGTATATTTGATGTACAACCTTTTCAACTAATAAAACAGTAAACCCTAAAAAGCAGGATTCCTGCAGCTCAGCAGACAACAAATTTAAGACATTTTTAAGACCTTTTAATGCCAAAAGTCAAAAAATTTAAGACCCATTTCTCAATACAAAAATATCAGAAAAAGGAACTCTTAAAGAGATCACAATGCTATAATTACTTTCCATTGTAAGCAAGATCAACACCTTCACAAAAATCTAAACTTTAAAACCGAATAAAGACAAAAAAGTTCATAAAACAATGGCAAATTCAGAGTGGTGCGGTGCAGTCAATGCAATTGCTCCCAATATGCAGAGAATACTTCAAAGTTGTATCAAGATTTGGCTGCAAGAAAAACTCACTTTCATTCGTAAGACCTCAAGAAGAAATTCTAGCAGATTTAAGACCTTTTTAATGCCTTAAATCTGGAAAAACCAAAATAAAGACTTTTAATGACTCATGGGAGCCGTGATAAAGTGATACTTTGTTTTGCTTGTTGTAAAGTTTAGAAAATTTAAGGGCTAGTAACTGTAAATGTTTTTGTCAAAAACCTGTTGTTTTAACTTAATTACATCAGAATTAGATGACATGTCTTGAGTGAATTAATGATCCATGTTTATTTTAAAATAACCATTTTGTTTTTGTATTGAAAGAGTAGAAATGAATAATCCAACTAATAACTTTCAGTGTACTTATTGTATAACAAGATTCACTATAGTAAATGCTCCATGATTTTAAAATAGATAGATTCATAACAATTTAAGTTCCCTTTCTTCAATGGTTTTGAACATCTAATAACTGACTAGTTTTGGAAATTCATCAAGAAATGGGTTTCTAGCCTTTATGTGCTTTAATTAAACATAAATTTATTATTCATTGAAAATCAAATTTTATTTACTGAACTCAAACTTCAATACCTCAGCCTCTTTTCGCAGTGTGAAACTTAAGAGTCAATTTTTGACTCATTAATTATTGTTAATGAGATGTTGGGATTGAAGGAAACAGTGGTTCAGATAGCAAAGGCAAATGGAGTGAGATGGTACGGGCATGTATTGAGGAGGGATGATGAGCATGTTTTGAGAAAAGCGTTGGAGTTTGAAGTAAAGGGCAAGAGGAAGTGAGGACGACCAAAGAAGACGTGGAAGACGCAAGTGGAGAAGGAGAACAAGAGTGTTGGTTTGGAGAAGGAGGATGCCATGAATCGAACGAGATGGAGAGTGGAAGTTGGAGAGATTGCTGTTAGAGTGGGGTAAATCCGGCCATCCCCGTTTACGGCGATAAACCCAGATCAAAGCTGGATTGATGATGCTGACGAGAGTCGGGTAGTCTGGTTAAGTGGGTTATAAACTTTGTGTGTTGAGACCAGTAGAGGTTACGGATTGGCATAGAGTGGGTTAGATAGAAATAATCGACTGGTGCTAGAATATCTGTAATGCCAATTCATTTCATCATCTTCATCACTATGAAACAAACATTTAAATATTATTCATTTATTTACCAACAAGACTTCTAATCCTTGTTACTTCGTCTTTCTTCCTCTTTTGTCTCATGGCTTTATTTTGTTTTTCCATCCATCTTCTCTCTTCTCGACTATTAAGCAATATTTCAAATCAAGCTACATTAAAGCTACTTGCTTTTTGTTTTAAAATTTCACCACACTTGTTAATTATTTCATTTTCTTTTATATTGATATATAATTTATTGCAAAGTATTTCTTATTATATAAATAATTTTTTTTTATCATTTAAATATACATACATACTGTATTTTTTTTATTAAAGATTATGATGTAAAGCGGTTTTGAACCTTGGAATTATTGTTATATAAAATAAAGTTATTATTGTCATTATCATTATTATTATAATTATTATAATAATTATTATTAAAATACAACTTACTGCAGCAATTCGGAGGTACATTAGTCTTCAAACACATACAATAAGGATGTAATGATTGCAGGATTGTGGAGATAAATTTTAAATTTCAAGAGGAATGATCAATTCCTTAGAGATAGTATAGATCTGTAATTACCATTCATTTCTAACTCAACAGACAAGCTAAACAATTACAATCCATTTCTAAATCAGCTCTGTATAGAGGTAAAATGTATTAACATTTTTACCCTATAAAAATTATGCTTGGTTGAGTGCACCCTTAAATCTAAGACAATGGTACTGAGTGATCTTTCTGATTAAAATAGCCCTGAGCTGTAGTTATTATCAGAGTTAAAGTGAAATTGTAATTACCGTATTTATTCGACTATAAGCCGAGCGATTTTTGCACAAAATTAAACTGGAAACTAGTGAAATCTATACAAGATTGGGGGGCTCGGCTTGTAGCCGAATATTTTTGCAACAGAAAAAAATTTCTAATGCTGCAAGAGCTTCAACTGAATGTTTATATTCGGCTCTAAGCAGAGCAATTATCAACAACACAAAATATTAATTACCGGTAGTTTGCGTACGAAAATCATTGCTGTTAGTCATAAACTTTTATTCAAGTGGTGGCTATTCAAGTGACCAATAACATTAAAGTGAATATTAATTTTAGCATTGCGTGTTTCCCGAGAGGGACGCTTCTTTTGTTTTACGGTTTGCGGGTATGTTTATTCACTTTAACAGTGCATGTGGAAAAGAAATATTCGATCTCGGCTTATAGCTAGATGTTTCAGGTTTCCTTTACATAATTTCCTAACAGGTTCTGATACTCAAAAGTTTAGGGTCTCGGCTTATAGGCGAATAAATACCGTATAGAGTCAGTCGAATATACAGTAATATACTGTAGAGTGATTCATCTCTCCTGAACTGGCTGTTTGACTAAAGTAGTGCTCTGTTGTAGTTTTTTTTTAACTTAAATTAATCCAATATTTTAATGATGCCAAATTTTGACAACTTAAGGTTGAATTTTCATAAACGTCAAGTATTGATAGCACAAGCATGGCATGCTAGTCGCTAACTTGTAGATATAAGGGGTAAAGCCCGCTATCAACGTGGCCTTAGTGCCCATTTTAGTGTCTTTAAATTAGCTACTAGCATGTTTTTGCTATCTATACTCAAAGTTTATCATCATAGCCACATCCCATAAGCATTGCGTTAATTTCTATGATCATCTCCTTAATGAGAACATGAAGGAGCAATTTAATAACTAGCAAGTCATACATATTTCACCTTTGAACTTTCTCAATCAATCAATCCAATTTTGATCCTGGTTTATCCCCGTAAATGGGGGTGGCCGGAATTACCCAACTTTAACAGCAATCTCTTCAACTCCCACTCTCCATCTCGCTCGATCTCTGCTTGTCAAAAATCACATATTTCACATACTGGCTTTTAAAACCTATTACATGTGTCTAAATGATTGCGTAATGTTTGTGGGATGTAGCTGGAACGATAAAAAATTAGTACAGATAGCACATGTGTGTTAGTAGCGAACTTGAAGCCATTTTGTTCAAACATGGGAAATTATTAATTAATAAAACAGAAAGTATAAGCAGTTTCTTTGTTACATAGTTAACCAAACCATAAGTTACTAACCTCTCACCCTTTGTTTTGTCTTCTTCATCTAAATATGAAAATTCTCTCCAAGAACCAAAATTATACCTTGGAAGATCAATTAAAACAATCAAAACTTAAAAAAGTTGAATAAAGTGTCTTGTTTTAGTTTTTGAAGAAGGAGCAGATGACGAAAATTAAAAAAAATAAATAAATAAAATACCTTTTATTGAAAACAGCCCATGATCTGTTATAAATTGAGTATTTTAGGAATCAAATATGTTTTTTAGCTTCAGAAATTATGCTTTGCTGTGCAGTTCTATTGTGAAGTACTTAGAGTGCCAATAACGTTTTTTTTTTTATTTCTTTATCAAAAAGTACATATTTTTTAAAAGGACATCCCCAAAAAAATATTTGATGAGCAAAACGCGAATTTTTTACGAATTTTTACAATGTTCAAAGAATACTCTACAATTATTATTTGGTCAACCGCTTCCGCAGACTGTGACATAAAATAAGGGAAAAGTCATTCTATTTCCTTCTCCTTCTAAGGAGAACGGATTGGAAAAACTAAAAAATTTGAACTTTATCTACACTTATGTCACCTATGTTATCGCATCTCACTGCAACACTTCTCCGGGCATTTTTTCTTGCACTACAAGAAGCAGCGTCCTTAATGTACGTCACAATCCTTTGCAATTAATGCGAAATGCAATTTTTTGCAATTAATGCAAAATGGTGCCGATTTTTCTTGATTTTAAAATTTCATAAAAAAAAATTGTTTTGCTCAAATCAAAATATTTTTCAGGGGATGTACTTTTGTATAAAGGAATAAAAAAATGTTATTAATAGTTTTTAACTGTGTTGGACCACCTAACTTCAGAACGCAAGTTTTATCAGAACCTAAGAGCACACACACCATATCTTCTTGATGGTGTATCTAAAGCTTTGACTGACCGACCGACCGACCGACTGGTTGACTGTATACATAAAAAATAATAATTAAGTGGGGTCTGAATGACATGGGGAAAAAATGTGCATTTCGTGTTGAACTCTATACCGAGTTATGAGCATGGTTTCTCATCTTGGCTGACCACCCCCAAACAAATCGAATTCAATTTCTTTCAGAACAAGGAACAGTCAACCTATATATATTTGTTTCAATACTTTAGTAGAATTCAGTCATTGGCAAAGTAAGTGCAGGCAACCTTGGAACTGAAAATTACATAATTTAGGAAATTCCAGATCTTTCAAGTGGGATTCAAAGCCTGAAAATTTAAGAATGTAAGCACCAACTTCATGATTTTTCTACAGAAGTCAGGATATATTTAATTTAATTTAGAATTTATTCTAAATTTTATTATTAAATTGTACTTCTAAAATTTCTGCTAAACTTATTAATTAATAATTATAAGTTTAATATACATAGTTCTAATTCAGCTAAACTGTAAATAATACTTCCAGCCTGTATATTCTAGAGGTTAATTCCTTTAGAGAAACTTCGCATGGCAAATGCTTTCTAGCTTTGATTCCTATTGTTCCAAAAAACAATAATATTATTACTGTTGCCATTGTTGTATACTACAATACTCACCAAAAACTATAAAAATTGTCAACCTCTTCTAGTGAAGAATTTTCATCACCAAATGGAGGTGCAGGTTTAACAGTTGACCATCTAGAAATGAAATACTTTTGTTGAAACTGAGTTTGTACTGCAGTGAAAACAATGACATTATGAATGATTGTCACACTTATGAATGCAATTAATTATTTTAAGTCGTTGCGAAAGAACCAGTTTTGAACCAGTTAAGTGACTTCTGTGATACAAGTGCAGCCCTGAAGTTAACTAAGCTATGAAGCCACAACTGGAATTGGCTATTCCGGAATTGTGCAGGGAACTGGAGCAAGTATCAAATTTTAACCAATCAATAAATTGACACCACCACATGAAAGATCACGTTCAGAGTTGTCATTTGACCAAGTTTGATGCTTTTAAGATAAACAGAGAACAAATTATAGACCTTGAAACATGGTTCAAAATCCATACAAACGTCTGAAATGTTGAGAGAGCGTTCCCAAAATCATATAAACTCTTAATTTTTTTTTTCTGATTTCTCTAATACTCTTAAAAATGGGCAAGGATACTTAATTTTCATCTCTTTTTTTTTTTTTTTTTTTTTTCTCTCTCGACTTCTTTCAAATGGTGACTGAATGACAAGATTTTACAGTTGTCACAAAGCTGATAAAACATTTTAAGAATTTTTATGGTATTGGGGAATGCTGTTTCAACATTACACACATTTGTATGGATTTTGAAGTAATATATCAAAAACGAGTGCGAGTGTTTTATCACCCATTCCAAACACTTTATTGTTTCGAGGTGTTTGGAACAGGTGATAAAACACGAAGCACAAAATTTTGATATGACTTCTCAAACGAAACAATAAGAAATTATGCAGTGTTACACCAATGATTAACTGTTGCAGTGCAGTTGGTGTTCAACCAATAGTGAAGAAAGAGTGTCGCTTGTAAGCTTTAGAGAGCCGATAACGTTATATGAAGAAGAAAATTTAGTGGAGAAAGCTGTCCCTCGTCAACAAAGTATAAAAACAAATGGTCCGTATCAATTTTTAGTGAATGGCAACTTTCTCGGACGATTAAAGTGCCTGATTTAGATCCAGGAGGCCTTTTCAAGAATTATGGCTTGCATAAAGTTGCAACGCTCTATTCAGGTATTGAAGAAATGGAAGGTTGAGTCTAAATTACTGGTGAAGCAAATTCGTTATGGAAGTGGCTAAGAAGAGTGGTGAGAGATATCCTGCGAAAACTATTTACGGAATAGTTTGTGGTATCCAACGCCATTTCGAGGAGAAAAATGGTGCTAAAACGTTAAATCCTCTTGATAACAGCAATAAAAGGTGAGTCCAATAGCTTAAATGAGTTTATTTGTGCGATTAAAATGTACAGTATACTATCCTATATTAATGTTTATTGTGTTATTAACAGGTTCACTCTATCTCGTCAAGCATTAGAGGCAGAAATGAAAGATGCCACATGTGAAGGCTTACATGTTTAAATCAAGAGAACGGAGAAAGAGTCGGTCACACAGGATGAAGAGGAGTTATTCTGGAATTTAAATGTGTTCGGAATGTCAACAGCTAGGTCGTTATTATTAAACACTGTTTATTTAATTTATAATGGGAAACTATTTAGATTAAGAGGAGGCAAGCACAGAAATCTCGTACTCAACAATTTTGAAGTTGGATCTAATTTTGTAAAGTTTCAGGAAAATTCATGCAAAACTTTTCATGGGGGCTTAACCGACCTTAAGTATATTCCCAAGGTTGCTAAACATATTTGTAATCCCGAGGGAGGGACGCATGAACAATGTATCATAGAAATGTACAAATTATACATCAGTTTAGCAGAAACTATCGCGAAAGATTGTAATGTATTCTACTTTAGACCGTCTAAGTTCAAGCTTAGTTTTGAAAAAGTTCCTGTGGGTGTAAACAAATTAAATGGCATTTTGCCTGAAATGTGCAAGGCAGCTGGTATAAAGCGAAAGACTGGCCATTGTCTTCATGTTACTTGTGCATCATTTTTGTTTAATGCTGGAGTAGAAGAGAAATTGATTCGCGAAAAAACAGGCCATCATTCTGAGTCTTTGTTCAAATACGAAAGGCCCAGCAAGAAGAAAAATGCATAAGTATCTTCGGTGTTAGGACGGAGGACAAGCACTATGCAAGTGAAAAATTTTACAGAAAAAAGGAGTTAAGTTTGACAAGTTTGGACACTACTGCAGGACCATTTGCTAATTGTTCATTCCATAATTGATCGGTTGAAATTAATGTTAATTGAAGGGTCTAGTGCAAAAACGGCGTAAGTGACTTTTGATGAAGTTTTCAACTCTCACTAGATAATCCCTATTATCTATTCATAACTAAGAGACAACTAAGTTTCAGACTCAAGGTCTCGCATAAAGGTGAGGATTTCTCTTATCTCAATCTGGCCCCAAAAAGGTTTCACTGGGAATTCGAGATTTCTCCCTTAAGAATATCAGCTCTTATTTCTGAATCTAAGCCATCGCTTTGATTAACATATGTCTTAGTCATAAATCTTGAAACATTGGAACGCAAATGAAAACATTAATTAAAATTGTTTTTATCCGACCTAAAACTTAAAAAGATGATTTAAAGTGTTGATCAAAGTGAACTAAGTTTTGTATATTCCATTTATATTAGCACTGAAGTGGGAATTGAACAAAGCCTCATCTCGAAAAACGCTTTTTAATTGAACTCTATGGAATGCAACAGTTTAGCTAACTTCTATAAACACTTTAAATCATTTTTTAATTTTTGGCTCGGATATAAACTTTTTAGCAATATTATGAACACAGACTGCCAAAAATGTAAATGAAAAGCATTATTATTATTATTATTATTATTATTATTATTATTATTAACATTGAAATAATTTCTTATTGTAAACCCACAACCAGTTTGTGGCAGACAATGATGTGGCTAAGATGACTGCTGACACAGTGAAACGTTTGGGCCGTGTTGTCCTGGGACTAGAGCCTGCTGACCTGGAGAAACTAAAACTTGATAATGTTGATGTTGTTGCCGCTCTAGGAAAACTGAAGGAATGGACGAATGACCAGGTAATCAGTAATGTTGACAACAAACAGTGATACTCATTGGTGACAGTTTGTTTTAACTATTATGTTAATAATGCTGATGGCTTGATGATGCAGATAATGATTGTGGTTAGCATGATAATGGATTGATGACATTGACGGTGATGGTAAATGAAGAAGTGATTCATGATACTGATAATAACAGAGATGATTATGGTGATGCTAATGATGCTGATAATGATTATGGTTAGTATGATAATGGATTGATGACATTGATGATGATGGTAAATGAAGAAGTGATTCATGATACTGATAATAACAGAGATGATTATGGTGATGCTAATGATGCTGATAAT
>JANCMA020038304.1:0-16468 GCA_024336925.2 Zoanthus solanderi
TTCTAAAATCCCCATATAATCTCTTGTAAATCAACACTAATTAGTATTCGTTCGTGACGGGAGCTTGGGCTACCTGTGGTTATTCGAGACCATCCAGGTTACCATATCTGAAGAAGATTGCAGCTACAATTTTTATGACTCTTGGCAATGTGTTTACATCAGCGGATAGCAGAGCATAAATATTCTGCAGTTGGCAAAGACATTGCCAAGCATCACAAAAGTAACTATCAAGACGCCAAAAATAATTTTTCAGTCTTAAAAAGGTGCCAATCCAAATTTGACTGCTTACTTTTTGAAATGTTATTCATAAGAGATTTGAAACCTAGCCTTAACAACAAAGGTGACTCAGTCAATGCCAAATTATTTACATAATTGTTCTTAAGTTTTACAATTCTTTTCCCCAAGGATATTACACAATTTTACATTCCATAAGGTATTTCATAGTATATATATATAGCATGAAATATTTTATAGTCTTAGTTTGAGAATGACGCTGTGAAACCGTCGAAACGTCACGTTGTTCGCCTTTTATATATTTTTTATATTTTGAATTTTTATACTTTTTATACTTTTATAGTTTTAATGCGTTTTATATAGTCGCAAGTTTTTACAATTAAGATCGAAAGCTTATTCAACTAAGTTAACAATAATCCAGTGTACAACGTTAAAACAAAACTCTCCATCAGTGTTCAGCGAGACTGACAATCGACTGAGTATTATATTTTAACTTGCAAGTTACGACAATAATATTGACTGCTATGAAAACGATGCTAGGAATAGGTCTAAATAACCTGTGCTCGACAACTTTTGAGCAACTTTTGTCGTATGGAGCAATGTTTTTCGGTCATAGCAACTAACAGCAACTTTTTGGAGAAACTTTGGAGCAACTTTGTATTGATTTAACCCATAAAAATCACATTTTAAAAGGAAGCATCAATTTTTGTAAAAATATCGATGCTAAGCAGGGTAATGAGTGTCTAGAAGACAATATGTTGGTCGATGTTGCTCATATGTTAAGCCTCGTCCCAAGCCATCTTTGCAATTGGTTCACTTCCACTATCTGGTTACCAAGGCTCTTAAACCTCAATACATCCCTAAGATATATATTTCTGAGTAATACACTGAACTTTCTCAAGTTCCAATTATTTAAAAAGAACGGTTCTTGAAGGTATTAATTAATATTTATATGACATGTTGATATATTAAGGTAGCAACTTTTAAAGTTTTAGTAGCAACTTTTTTTAGTTTTTCTCAAAATTTTCGCAACTTTTTGAGTTTAGAAAGAACAACTTTTTATGATTTTGCGAGCACAATCTATTCAGGCCTAGCTAGGAATACACAAAAAATATTGAGATTAAAATTTTTTTTTAAAAAACCAAAATTTTGGTATTTAACTGGTATTGTTACTTAAAAACAATTTCAACACCAATAAATGAATATTAATGGTCTGTTCTTAAAGTAAACAGAAATGGAAGACTCATACAAACCTTTCATTTTAACAATTTATTTTAAAATACAACTTAGCAAAAGGCTTTTTATTCTTAAATGAATATGTGTTATAGATGATAATCACATGATGATAATAGTTATATAATAATGACGTTTTAATGACGAAACCGCTTGCGTTGCGATGACGGTGGTAGTGATGTAAACGTGAAGAATCAATGACAAAAACGATAATGGTAACAGGGACGAAAAATGTAACGGAATTACTATTAGTTACTGATTTGGACAGTGATGACTTTGATAACATTGAAATCCTTCACTGGGAGAACAAAAGCATTTTCGATAACATTGACGATTATAAAACAAACTCTCTCGCTAAAAATTGAAGTTTCGACAACATCATATTGTCGTTATCATGTTTTGCTTATCTATGGCGATTTGGTTGCTTTTTACTCTATCAAAGCAAAACTGCTTATCTGACCTTTGTTTGACTCTTATCATAGTTTTGGTTTTCTTTTGTTTGTTTTTCATAATTATGTACATATATTATAGTAGTCCTTTATATTCTTCTTCGCGGTCTAACTGATCCAAGTCTGTACATGATAATGACAACTTGATGTTGTTGAAACGTCATTTTTTAGCGACAGTGTTTGTTTTAAAATCATTTCCTATATCCTTGTTAATTGACAATTATGTTCTTCACCAAAAATATTTTGATACTCTCGCGCCAAACGTGATATACGGTTTGTCCTCACAGCTCGGTAAACTATTGGGTTGTGTCATTGGCTTAAAGAACAGTGTCACTGGAATCACCATCATAGCAATAGGCACCAGTCTTCCAGATACGTTTGCCAGCCGTTCGGCAGCTCTGCAGGACATTGGGGCTGACGCATCAATAGGCAACATTACAGGTAACATGTAGTTTAGCCTGCACCTAGGCATGACTGCCTTGTAATTAAAAGAGCTCTGTCACTTGATCGACCAGTAACCGATCATTTATCTTTCTTTTTTTGCTTTCAGCCGACAGAAGCCCAGGTTTATTTAAACCGCGTTGTGAATTATTTTTACAACAATGACTGGATAATACTTGCCCCAAACGCCAGAGAATCGTGAAGAGTAAACAATACAAATATGAGCTTACATGTTTGAATCAGAGAAATTAAATTATCCATCTTTTGTTTTTTATCGTCTTCAGCGTAAAGAACTTGATTCCAATGCTCACAATTATATTTTGTAAAATAACATCGCTTGACTTTCGAAAGCAAAATGTAGAAAATTTCTAAGGCTACCTAACAACGCTTTTGGTCTCGGCTTCCTTTATCTACAATTTTTAAACAATAATTTCACGTCGCATTTCATGCCTTGGCTAAAAGCCGCCTTTGATTGTAAGCTTGTTAATGTTTTTATTCCTATATATAACAACCTTACTTAACATTCTTGCTGAAGTATTTACCTGCGTTAGGTTTAATTTCCAAGTTAAAGCTTACAAGATATGAAACTAATGTTAATACCAAAAAACAAAAACCTTACTTATACGGTGTATAGCATCATGAACAATTTTTATCAGCTCAACCCGGCCGTTTGCTTTTCGACCAGCCTCTTCCCCAATCCTCCTTTTTCCTCTCTTTTTCCTTCCCCACTCCCCATCCCAATCGCGCTTAACCTTCCACCCCAGTCTTTCTTACTTTCTACTCCTCCCTCCCCTTGGCATCCCCAACCGTATCGTTTCCCCATTCTTTGTTTCCCCACTTCCTGTTTATTCCCCGTGTCCTTGGTTTCCCGAACCTTGCCTTATTAATTCCTTGCAGATTTCCCAACAATTTTGCTTCGTTAATCTTTGTTTCCCCACTCCCTGCTATGAATCAAACGTCTTTCATCCCAAGCCCTTACTTCCCCAACCCTTGTTTCACCACTCGCTGCTATGAAACAAATTTCTTGCATACCAAGCCTAGCTCTGCTAATTTTTCATTAACTTTTTTATCCATAGTTCCTTCTCTTCATCTTTTCCACTAATTTTCGTTATCTATCTTTACTTAATTGCATTTCATATAACAGCATGACCATAATTTTCCCCCCGCTACAGGTAGCAACAGTGTGAACGTGTTTCTCGGCCTGGGTGTGCCTTGGATCATTAGCACCGCATACTATGCTTGGCACAACAAACCTTACATAGTAAACAGCGGTAACATGACCTTCTCTGTTGTAACATTTTTATCCTGTGGCGCCATTTGTCTTGTACTTCTCGTTTTCAGAAGAGTGGTAAGTTGGTATCTTCTTCATTTTCATGCAACGCGCATGTACAGCTTTAATAGAGTAGTTTAAATGAGGTAAGAGTTATTCATGCACTGATCCTCGGCTCCCTGGCTGAACATCAGCCTGTGAGCCTGTGAGCCTGTGAGCCTCAAGATTAAATAAGTCATGAGTCATGAGTTAAAATATTTAACCTGAGAATATTAACGCAAACCGCAACCTCAGATCAACTTTAACCCTAAACAAGCTAAATAAATAGACAAAGAAAAACGAAACTTTCGCCATACAGCACGATCTAGCTTTAGTTTCACATTTGGCATTTCGCCTGTTAATTCAGTTTTCCTCACTGGCACAATGAAAAAACATTCCAGCGGTAGCGATTACATATACCTGAGAAAGCTAACAAGGATTTGAGGGAAGCCTGTGCGTGGTGTACAGGGATCCACTTTATTTAGCCATAGGGGCTCAGCCGTCCTAAATCGGTGAACCCAGATGGTTTCTTTCTCCAAAATTTTATCTGACGACATCTGACAGATGACATGAAAACTAAAACTATTATCAAAAACATCTACGTACAATCGCACGAGCTTTAAGTGCAGAGTCAGTATTTCTATGCCCAGTTATTCTGCCCCTAAGGCCCTAACCCCAAACCTAACCCTAATCCTAACCTTAGGAAAATAACCGCTGACTGACTCATAATTTGATTCATGACTCGTTGACTCGTAACCCAAGGAAGCCAAGCTTACATCCCAAGCCAAATGAATGTGTTATTTCTGTGAGCAAAACAACTTTTTAACTGAAACGATTGTCCTGGGGAGATATAAACATTAGTTCTTTATCCGTTTACCCGAATTACTTTAGTAAGTTTGTATAAATGAATACAAAACTTATATTAATATTTAACCTAGTTCTGAAACTGTCGTGTGTCCTTGGGAACATACTACAAAGAATTCGTCATATGGGAGACTTGGAAAAGAAAATGGTTTTGCAAACTGGAACAAAGAGCATTGGAAGGAAAATGAAAACACTGTGTCGTCTTTATATATTAAAATTTGTACCATTGGTCATCTTTTTGACAACTGTTAATCACTCATCTACGGGACTGATTTGACAAGGTTTTAAAAATAACTTAATCGTAGGAAAAGCAGTACTTTGTTGTAAAAGACAGGAATTTTATTGCTTCAGCCCTTCCTCTGCATTTCTTATGACAAGGCCTCAGTTTCACAGGCTAAAGTTATGAAAACTACGTGCCTTATTCAAAACTATTTGGTTCTTGCAAGATGCTGCATGAGTAACTTGAATGTGTAGTTTTTGTGAAAGAGAGAAATATCAGATAACACTGATCTCCCTTCCTTTCTACCTTTTTTCCTCTACTTGTCAGTCTTGTTAACACACACACAAAAAATGAGGTGGTTTGAGAGATTTTTTAGTTAATTGGCCTTTTAGTGAAAATCCAGCTGACAAATGTAGATAGTCTAAAAACAGTTTTTTCAGACCTATTTAAAAGGTTTGTTCCCTTAGCTATGTATAGGGCCAATAAGAGGACCAGTTTTTGGTGTTAAGATGCTTAATTTTTACTATTTTATACAACATTATGAAATTTCCTGAGTTCTAAGAAGTGGTAATGCACTCTCTATCGATACAGTTTTTTTTATAGCAGTGATCAAATGTATATATTTGAAACTTAAACCTTTAACACAAAAGACGACGGTTGATATTTCTCAGTGATGTTTACAATCACGATAAACAATGAAACAAGGACATGAATGATCTAACTAGCATTCTATATATGTATTCAGTAATATATCTCTTAACTTATAGTGACTGTACTGACGACATCATAATTATTAAGTCTTGCTGCAATGAATCTGCAGTGTAAAACCTCAGTTCGACATATTTTCTCAGACCTGAGTTAATGAATAATCTCTTAACGTATTTTTTTTCTGTAGGTCCATAAAGGTGAACTAGGTGGACCAGCTGTATCGAAATACCTAAGCGGCTTCCTTCTTTTTTTCCTGTGGTTAATTTACGTAGTTTTATCAAGTCTTGTAGCATACGGGCACTTGACGATAAAATTGTGACACACTACCCGTGGCTATTGATGATCACGTGTTTGTAAAATAACAAACTCTTATAAACAGCTTTTGTAAAGCTCTGTTCTGGAAAGTGCACCTGTTGAGCCCGTACGTGTGGGCCGAGATGACGGTGAGAACATCTACAGAATCCAATCGTACAACTAGAAAGCGCGTATCCTAAAAATCATTTCAAATTTATTTGCAGTTTTACAAGTGGTTAAATTTTACACCGTAGTAAATTGAATTTTTTTTTAAAAAAAAACTGACGTTTCGGACTGTAGTCCTTAATGTGAATGAGTGAATCACATTCACTCCGACGAAGGACTACGGTCCGAAACGTCAGTTTTTTAAAACAAAATTTTCAGTTTACTACGGTGTAAAATTTAACTACTTGTAAAACTGTTTCTATAGAAATACCAACGCAGCATTCCATTTATCAAATTTTTTTGGAGGATTTAGCTTCTTGTTTAACATTTTTGGCCTGCTGCTGAATGATTTATGTTTTAACTTTTTTTCTCTTTTTGTTTTTCCCACATTTTGCTACATCATTAAATTTTTTCTTCGCCTAGTTTTTAACGGCTGCAGACTTTCTTTCTTTGTACAGTGTCACTGTCTCCCAGATGCCCTCTATTCAAATGCAACCTCCACCGCAGGCTCCCGCAACGTTCTAAATAATTCTAGCCTTTAGTTCTTAACTCGACGCATGCGCACGGGCTCTAGATCTGTTTTATTAATGTCACTTGATCAAAAACATTTTTCAAGCGAGTGTATGTTGGCAAGGATTTCGGATGAGTAATACAGGTGTAACATAGGTATAATATAGATGAAGAATCGCAAAGACTTGAAATATAGGTAGCACTAAATTCTGAAAATATTATTAACCCGATATAATATTTATTTAAAGAGCAAAAATATACCTGAGAGTGTCACTAACACTATTTACTTTTTCTTCCTAATATATCTTTGTTGTATAAAATGAAGTACTTTTGCAAAAAGTGTGGATTTTGTTTCAATTTTTTTCCTATGGCACTTTGAGATCTGAGGGATTACCACTACCTTGCATGGTTCATGGCTGCTTTGTGAAGGTGACTAGTTGGGAATGACGTCAGTCAATATTTAGAAATTAGTGGAAAATAGAAAATATTGCTTGATTTTTTATACTTTTATAAAATATCCCCCGAAAATTTGTGGATAAATGTTTCTTAAACCCTTCGTGTTATGAATTTCTAGGTAAATTTTTGTTTATAATGACGTCATTTCCGACAATCCTGTGTCCCCTTCAAGGAAAAACGACCGAAGTTTCTGAGATTGAAAAGTTCCTTAAAAAGATGAATTAAATAAAATTGAAATATGTTTGTCAAAATACTTCACATTAAAGATAAATAATTTAGGGCCGAGGGAAAAGAAAAGTGTTAGTGGCATTTTTACAAGAGATGTAAAACACAATATTACAAAATGTTTTATTTGTATGTAGTACATAATTCTTTCAATGTTTCTGTAAGATACAGCTATTATTTGTAGATAAAAGATAATATTTAATAGAAAAACTAAATACAATAAAAGTAGCATATGAATATATGTTCTTTGTTTGCATTGCTAACTTTGGAGTGATGCACGTGGAAGCGAAACATGCGGAGGAGGGGTGAGAAAGGTTATAGTACACCACAGCACTTGATTAGACATTCTTAACCTTCCTAAAGTCTGTCTAGGAGCAGGCGTGTAGCACAGTTGGTAAGTGCGCTGCCTTCTGTGCTGAAGGTCCCCAGTTCGATTCTCAGTGACTCCAACGTCTGTTCCTACTTTTCTGGAGCACTGACAGAGGGAGCCTGGGCAAAGGACGCATCGTCGGCTTCCATTGATAACAGTTCTATGAACTGACGGAACTACCGACGTTAAATAAAGAAATCTTTACCTTTCCTGATTCCTTCATACAATGTACCCAAATGCACTTTGCAATCATGTGCAAATTTAGCTGTTGCGAGTCTTGGATCGTCCGATACAGCGGTTCACATACATTTATATTCTAAGAATTCTCTTTGGAGCACGGACAGACCACACAACATTGGGATCATTTCCGGCTACTCTTTTCTATAAATGTGTGTGGGTTCTCCTAACAATAAAAAGCAATTCACTGCCATTAGTGTTTTACAATAAAAAAGCGTGACAAACAAAGCTCTTCAAGTTGAATTTCTGCTTTTTCGCTCTGTTTTAATCAGTAAAAGATGTCTACGACTTATTCTGATTTTGAGGAACTTTCTTTCTGTAATAATGATTTCGAATTTGACCTTTTTTCGTGTCATTAATCGCTTATAAAAGTTGAGACTAGACGCTTCGACTTGTTCAAGCACAGGGTTCGATAGTGATGGCAAGATTATGGGGAAAGTACTGGGGGTTAGCATTTCCCAATGTATGGATTTTTCACTACGTATTCTAAAACCGTTAAGTCCCAAATAATGGCCTTGCAGTCCATAAATCGTAAAAGGCCCCGTAAAAGTTCTCGATTCCTTCTTGGGTACAATGGCCAATGTCTCCTAAAACTGTTTTAAGTAGTCCGTTGATTTGCTCTCTTTTACCTGCCAAACAGGCGCATGCGCAGGACACGTGCTGGCATGAAATATAATTTGATGACCCGTAACACTGAAAAGATTTATCGGACGTTGTCATATTTTAGCCTAGAAAAACTAATGTAAAGTTTTTTTACAATGGAAAAAGTCAAACATTGTTGTTTTAATTTATTATTTGCTACTTTTGTTTTGTACTTTTAATTCAACCTACTACACAATTATATATAAAAACATTTAATGTTCTATATTCATTTCTCCCGCCTCCCGCCTCCCGCCTCCCGCCTTCATAGGACCCCCGCTTCCTGCTCCTTTAACTCTCGATTCTCGCTCCTTCAATCGCAGCCTCCTATACTAGGGCTTCAACCCGCTACAAAGGGTTCATTTACCCGTTATAAGCCAACTCGCTACAACGGGTTGAGCCTCAACAAGCTACAGGAGGTTAAGAACACAAAGTTACTATAGTATATACTAGGGCCTCAACTCGCTACAACGGGTTGAGCCTCAACCAGCTACAGGAGGTTGAGAACACAAAGTTACTATAGTATATACTAGGGCCTCAACTCGCTACAACGGGTTGAGCCTCAACCAGTTGCAGGAGGTTGAGAACACAAAGTTACTATAGTATATACTAGGGCCTCAACCCGCTATAAGCAAACTCGCTACTACGGGTTGAGCCTCAACCTGCTACAGGAGGTTGAGAACACAAAGTTACTATAGTATATCGAAAATTATCAAATCTTTGTTTTTTTTCTTTTTTCCCCTCTTTTTCACATCTCCCAAACCTTACCTAATTGCACCAATATTTTTTGAAAACATGGCAAAACTTGACACCAAGAATTTTTTATTACATCAACTGATTGGTAAAAATTGCTCTCCTCTGGGATTTAGATTAATCTATTGTTTTATGTATCAAAAGCAATCTTGCCATGCAACATGCAAAATCCTAAAACATTCTGGATTACTTATTTTGTCTTTGCAAAATAGGTAAAATATTTGTTTTTCGCAAAGCAGAAAATAATTATTTTCACACTTATTATTTTTTACACAAACAATCTGAAAAAATTTCTCAAGTCTTAGGTTTGTTGGACAAACCCGTAAACAGTGCTTGTGAATAGTTTCGCTCCGCAAAAACAAGTTTCTATTTTATTTAACATAACAAAGCTTGCTGTGTCACCAGGGGAACAACAGGTTCAAATGCTTATTGTGTTGGCTTTGTATTATGACAAATAGTTGCAAGGTGGTAGAAACTTTATTGGAAAAAACTTTGTAATGGGGATGGGGGCCTTTCCGTAACATCAGCAATCGTTTCGGTACTAGCTTCTAAACATCCAGTACAATGTCATTGTTTGTTTTAGTATACACGAAGTACCAGCCAGAATACAAATCATAATTCGAGCCCAGTCCTTCTTCGTAGTGCCCCATTGAAGAATGGCATACAAAGTGATCTCGTCGTAAATATATTTTATTTAGAAAATATTTAGTAAATACTTGCCATGGAGGAAACGTTGAACAGGTTTGTCGAGGAAACAGGTGCTGAAAGAGATCTAGCGCGCGATTTACTAAGAAGCTCCCAGTGGAAATATGAAATCGCTGTAAAGTCTTTTCAGGATATGACACTGGGGAGTGTGTCCAGTGTAAGTGAGAGTGACGATTCACCATCAAAGGAAACTACTAAAACAAGATGTTCAAGTGCTAAAGTTGGAAAACTTAGAGGTATTTCTGTGGTAAATTCAGATATTGTCTCAGAGGCACGGAGTAAAGTTATTAAGGGCGATATTTTGGAAACAGATGAGAGATATGAACATTTTGAGACAATGCCAAATTATACATTCGTTCTTCCTGATTTGTCAAAATTCCCAGAGGATTTAGCTGATTTTCTAAGACGTGATCTTATCGAAACTTCGACCCTTGTTGCGTTAGAGCAAGCAGGTAAGTTTTTCAATTCACATTTTCAAATTATCAAAAAGCAATTTAAAAAATGTTGTATTAACTTCCGTATACATGAATTATGTTTATTTGTTACGTATTGTCATCAAAGTAATATTTTGTCGTTAATCCTGACTCTATCATTATTACTGACATTTATATATAATTATAGTTTTAGGATATAATAAATATTTTACAAAAGAGACAAATAATTGATTGAATATATGATATAGAAAAACATATATTCATGGCATTGAACACAAAACTGTAAATGAAGGTTAAAGGGTTTTATTTTATAATGATTCAGCAAATGTTATTGTAAATATCTGCTTTTTAATATATTTTTTAAAAACATCGAGAATAAGATTTAGTGATCCAAAGTTTTCATTATGTGCTTCCAGTTCACAAGACCAAAAATTTTAAAATTGGCAAACAACACTTATTGCTATATATATTATGTAGACAAAAATATATGCATACGATCAAAATTTATAAAACATAAATTAAATCAACATTAAGTTAAAAATGATATCATTCCAAGTTGAAAGGATTTTTTTGCACATACAAAAAAATATCTGTGAATAAAAAGAGCTGCAACATATAAATTTGACCAATTTTCTTTGGTACTCACTGACTTATATATAATATTAGCATTTTAAAAGCGCTCAAGATTGACAGTTGTCTAAATGTCAAAGTGCGCCTGACAGTTGTCTAAATGTCAAAGTGAAAGTCAAATGATATGGATAATGAAATTTGTAACTTGAGTTTTTACCATTTGTAAATATATAGTAAGCAATGACATTGTAAAACAAGCATTGCTGTTAATTACATTTTCAGACCTAAGTTTTTCATTAACATAAAATTGAAAACAATATCACAAGATAAATTTTATAATGTCATTGATATTTTGTATATATTAAATGAGCTCGCATATTATTTTAATTTTATAATTTTTATGTTGTTCTGTACAATCTTCAGGCAGATTGAATTGGTGGGCAGATATGGGAATAGCCCAGCGATTAGTTCCATTGGCCACATCTGGTGATGGCAATTGCCTTCTCCATGCCGCATCACTTGGGATGTGGGGTTTTCATGACAGGTTGCTGACACTACGCAAAGCACTGTTTCGTACTCTTACTGGGGGACTAGCAAGTGGAGCTATTAAACGCAGGTATTTGAAGTTGAATGGGCCCAAAGTGAAATTGATAGAGCATTTTTCCCAAAGAGGTCTTAGTTTAGGGACTATTTTAAAATCTTATTAAGATAAAATGCATTATTTTTTCATCAGCTCTCCCACCTTGCCTCATCTCACCTCCTCACATCTCATTTTATGTGATGATAAAAAGCTGAATTGGTGTTTCCACAAAAACAGTTCGGCATAAGATATTTTTTAAAGCTGGACAATAATGTTGAAAAAGAAAGTTAAATACTGACATTCAGATGAAAATCTGTCGTTAGAGTGAAGATAGCGAATGACTAACATCAGAAACATTTAGTGTTTTGTTGTCTTTTTCAATGATGACAACTTAACAAACTATATTACATTTCATTTTGTCTTATTTCTTTATCAACCTTTACCTTAGTTATCATTTCATTTCATGTATTTTTCTTTCGTTTAAATTCATATTTTCAGGGTTTTCATTAGCTTTTGAAGTAGAAGGGCACTGCTTTGTGAGTAGGCAGGTACCCAGTAAAATTGAGGGCCAAACTGGCCGGAACCGCTAGGGTGATCCAGGTACATGGTCCCTTGGGAAATTTTTAATGCTTGAGTCTCCCAGGAGTGCAACTCCCTTGAGTTTTTCTTTTGCTTGCCATTATGACTTCACAGAATGCACTGTGGCATGTCATGTGCATAATCATAGCTAATCAGGTATTTCAGGAAAAGACAGTCCAAAGAACGCAATTATCACTATTATCGCGCAGCGCATTTCTCGTCAAAGTAAATGTTGTTTCTACGATGTGATGGCAAGTAATTGATACATAATTGCAGAAAAAATATTTTAAACTTACAGGAAAAGTTAATATTAGTTGAGGTTGATAATTTCTTCTTGGCGATTTTTTTTTAATTTCATACTTTAAGTAGCCGGGCACTCTATTCAAAGTAGACGGTTGTCAGAACCCGAGACCCGGCCTCTAATAAAAACCCTCAGTAAGAACTTAACACTTTTTGCTAATCTTGTTCTTTGTTTATTAATTCAAAACAGAAGTAATCTTATCTGTTTTTACACATACAGTAATCCAAGTACCCTAATTGAGAAATTTTGTAAAAATAACAAGTTCAGCTTACTATATAGGTGGCATATTCATTTGTCAAAGGCTGGCATTCGAAACACCAGCTTTACATAATACTATCCTAAATCATATTCATAAACGTGTCAACCTGGCATGGAGTTGCATCATTGGTAAATGAAAAGCCTCATGGTATATACATACTTCTAATGGAATTGCAGCGGTATTATCTTCAAGGAATATTGTCCCTGTTGTCTCAACTGATAACCAAGAACCTCTCTGTGGCTGTACTGTCAGGTGTCCCAACAGCAAGCACTTGACACAAGGAATAGGTTGGGCTACATCATCTGTAAATGAAATGCAGTTTGTATAAATTACCAAAAACATTAATAAAACCATAAATTTATGAGTTAATGACCTATTTTTCTGAATTTTATTATAAAGTTATAGTGTCATATTTGGAGTAAAAACCTTACTCTCCAATGTCACTCATAAGACAAGCTGTCCACTCAAGGTCTGTTTTAAAGAGAGGAACAATAATTTTTAAAGTTTTTTGCATATTCATATTTTTATTCTGTGCTTTATTAAATTAATTTTAGTGTGCTATTAAAATTGATATATCAGTTTCATTTTATGTAAATATCATTTTATAGAGAACAATATTACATGACTGTACATATCTGTTTTAAGAACAAGAGGGAAGCAATTAAGAGAGAAGCTAGATCATAGAGAGAAGCTAAGGGTAGATATGCGCATATGACAGATATTTTGAAATATTTTGTATCTTCATATTCCCATCCCTTTCCTTATTTACACATTAGCAACTTTTTTTAATCATTTATAAATACAACACAAGAATAGATAGTACAAATGTGCTAGTAGCTAACTTGAAGCCACTATATTGGGGACTAGGGCCACATTGGTAGCAGGTTTTACCTCTTTGAACTACCATAAAAATAGTAAGCATGACTGCTAGCAGCCATGGACATCTGGTTTGGCCTTTTTAGGCCTTATCAGCATGGCATAACTAGCAAACAGGCTCAGGTTAGGGTTACGGTTAGCCACCCACATCCCATAAGCATTGTGCTTTTACCATTACTTATATATTCATTTTGGGAATCTGAGCCTGTTTGCTTGCTACATATGTCATGCTGATGAGGCCTAAAAAGGCCAATCAGGCTCACTATTATTATGGTAGTTTAACCCTTTAACCACTAAGAGTGCCAAAAGATGAGTTTGTAAATTCTCCCAACTTAAGTCCATAGTATTCCTATGAGAAGTTTGGGAGAATTTCTTAATTCATCTTCCAGAGTTTTTGGTGGATGATCAAATTTCATATTCTCAGTATTAACCAGCTTGTTTTCTTTTGTTTACTGTAAGTAGGAGAATTAAGATGTTGACAAATGCCTTAGGGCTGAAAGGGTTAAAGGGGTATGCTGATTAATTCATTAAGTTCTTTTGCAAAAAATTAAATCCAGTTGAAGTTCTGAGGTCAAGTTTAGGTCAAGGTCAGGTTAAGTGTAAGTCAATCTTCTAGTAGTTGTTACTTGTTCCTGTTTATTCCTGTATTGATAAAATATGCTTTAAAATTAAATACTAGACTTGGGGAACATTATTTCCTGAGGTTGCACTGGGCAAATGACTATTTGGATGAGGTACAATCAGTGGCTCTTTGTGCACATAATCATGATTATAAATGTACACAAAGAGTCACTGATTTTGCCTCAAGTTGATGCCTGAGGTATCAACTTGAAGTGCTGGGGAATCCAAACTGATTGTGGGTGGAAAGCACACATAAATTCTGAATATAGTTGTTTATATAAAATTATATATATAAATAAAATATTATTTAAAGTACTTGCCTTCCATGGTGGATACCAGATTACAGGTAGATATGTCATTCAATCTGCTAATCAACCAATCCACAGAGACAATCTTAAAGTTCAGTGGTAGACGCGTATTAGTTGACACTGAATTCCAGAGTTGGTCGATACACTTCAGCACAGTTAGTGGAATATTCTCTTTATCTTTATGCAGTTTTTTATTAACAACAATATTGTTAACATCTATATAGAATTGTCTCAGCCATGTTCTTTCCTACATGTGACCCAAAAAGGATGATTAGTTTTGTATCACGATTTTAATATATAACAATAAATTATTTTAGACCTTGAATACACTTAAACAAGTCTGCCTGAAAAATACAAGGGAACGTTGATCCTTTTCATCCAGTGTTTGACAATTGCAAAACTGACAGTTGAAGCTATTATTCGTGAACTGCAATGTCCCTTAAGTTTCAAACAGATCTAGACTGATATAATTGTAAAGGAATGGGGAGTTACAAAAGATAAAAGTCTTAAATTATTTTACTTCTTAAAGATTATAACTATTGATAATGAAATATTGTTGAAACTAAATAAAATAATGGAAAAAGGTGTGGTGATCATGAAATGTTTTTCTCATGCAAGGAAAACGTAGGTTTTTTATCATTAATCATGTATATTAAAATCTCTTTCGATACTTAGAATGATTGCATATTCACTTTTAAAACAGTCAGATGAAGAGGACAAATGAATAATGACAAGACAAAGCTGTAGTTAGAGGCCTATGTGCAAACACCAACATACATACTTCCGATATTTTTATATTTTCTCAACAATCCAAAATATCGGAAGTATAAACCTCGCTTTACGAGCAACTAAAAATTCTCAAAATCACTGTTAAGTTTAGGAGCCAATACGACTGTCGGACACCGAGATACTATTGCGTAATGATAAATATTATTTTTTAAAAAGTTTTTTTTAGCCATTTTTTTATTTTTGGTTTTCAAATTTATTTTGATTTTACGCGAAATGCAGTCATGCTCTGTTCTGTGTTCTTGGCCCTTGAGGCTGACGCTAATAAATAAGTATGATAGATAAAAAAAAAATAAATAAATGATCAGACAGAGACTAAGGAAAGTATACGAGCTACATTTCATTTTTCGTACCTTCAATGTCTTAGGCCTATGCTCCAAGTGTTTACGGACGTCTTCAATGAAATCCTCCATCTAGCGTTTGAAAATAGTTTTTTCAGTATTGGGCGCGGTAGATATTAGAAATCGGAAACATAGCTATGCAGCAAAGACCCTTGCCATCAAAGGCCATGTTGCAAACTTCAACTTGATTTGGGCGCCATTTTCTTCTGTTTATTTTGGGGTAATACCGCTGACAAGGAAAACGACACAAACTTGTTGGTGACGTAATAATTTCCGTGACCATGAAAAAATGGCGTCTTATTTTTGGTCAACAAGTCAAGTTTACCATGCTGTTAAAAGTGATTTAACATTTTCTACGTATAAAAATGTTTAGTTTATGTTTCGGTTTCGACCAATATTGCGTTTTCTGGGTTTTAGACGCCATCTCATTCGCAACACGTCCTCAATCATGACGGAAGCCAAGGTGGCGATCGAAACCCAAACGCGTTCAAAATGTGCGTTCCGTTGTGCTACGTTCAATATCCTTGCTCCATGCTACAAAAACATTGGGTTAGTACATCCTTGAATCTATCTTGTTAGCAGCAATTTGATAAATTTATAAGTTTTACACCGTAGTGAAGAGCATTGTGAAAATTGACTTTTCGGACTGTAAAGTGGATTTTAGTTATTGAACGCTGGGTACTTCTCACAGATCCGAATACGTCAATTTCAAAAAGCGAGAAATTTAGTACTATTAGTTTTAGAGGTTCCTATAGGTTCTTACCTTTTTCGTTAGGTTGATCGGTTTTATGAGATATATTGAACAATCCGCCCCCTAAGACGGTTTTTTTGGAGATGAGGGCGTGTTCTTCATGTCCTGTACAACATGGATAATTAAATCACGAGGAGCAGAATTCATAAACAAGCGAGCGCTTTATTTATTTATTTATTTATTTATTTATTTATTTATTTATTTACCCACGGAAAATCTCATCAGTTATAGAAATATAAAATAATTCTAA
>JANCMA020038408.1:0-16468 GCA_024336925.2 Zoanthus solanderi
TACCACTACCACTACCACTACCACTACCACTACCACTACCACTACCACTACCACTACCACTACCACTACCACTACCATTACATTACCATTACCATTACCATTACCATTACCATTACCACTACCACTACCACTACCACTACCACTATCACTATCACTATCACTATCACTATCACTATCACTATCACTATCATTATCATTATTATTATCATTATCATTATTATTATTATTATTGATAAGAACCTTGTAAGGTACAACGATCACAACAAGTTCGTCTTCATCGTCTCTGTTACCATCACTGCCCCCTGACGTAATTAGGGACATTATCAGTATTGATATAAATATTAAATATTTTTAGACGAAAATTAAAGCGTGGAGGTTTATTTTTTCGTACTTGCTTTTCCTAACTGAAAGTGAAGTGATGCGAGCTGAAGTTCAATATGAGACAGTGAGATAAACAGCGTATGAAATAAAGCATTGAACTTCATTAGAATTAATACTGCTATTATGTTCCAAATCTGCAAATGTTTTCATCTAGCACTCGAAAAATAAGCTTTTTGTTTTCATCATTGCGATAATTAATCTTTTCAAGTTATATTTGGTTAAACTACGTCTTTGAATTTTGACCTAACTCAGAGATAAAGCTAAGCCACGTTTGCACAAACCATCAATTTCAATTTCATGAACAGATGCTACTTAACAGAGCGGAAAGGGCTAAAAGGAAGGACGAGCCATTTGCTCTAGAAAGGACTGGAAACCAGTGTGACTATTGTCTACGGAAGAGAGCGAGTTCGTTGGCCATGCCCTGCGGACACGCAGCTATTTGTTTGAGCTGCCTTCAAACATATGATGTCCTGGTTTGTTCCATCTGCAGTGCAGAGAACTTTCGTCTAGCAGGTAAAATGTTTTGTAGATCATATAGCAAGTGTAGTCCTCAACAGGAATTAGGCTAAGCTAAAAAAATTTATGTGGATATCAGCTATCTTTATTCGTATTTTTAGATGACACATTTGATATATTTCCTGCTTGCTTCTGAGTCAACATACATGAATGAACTTAAAAAGAAATTCAGTAATTACTCTTTATCAGACGCAAAAACTACTCTTTTCTTGAGTGGATAGAAACGCTTGATTTCATCAACTCCAGGTTGAAACGCTTGGTTATCACCTTTAGTAGAGCGAGAAGCATGTTCTGGCAAAAATGTTATTTCAACCTAGGTTTTTTTAAATGCCGTATTTCTGATTAAGATACTTTTTTATTGTGTTGAACTGTCTTTCATTTCTTTCCTTGGAATAAATGCATGATATTTGAAAAAAGCAAAAAACGACTACTTTTCTCTTTTTAAACATTAATGAGAATTTGGGATTTCTTTTGCAGGGAACTCGCGATCATTTGCACTGGTTGTTTCTGGAAAGGGCGAACTTCCTAAAGATTCCAAAAAAGGAATTAGCCCTGATGAACAAGTATTCTTAAAAGATTCGAAAGATTTTGTAGGATTATTGACTGACAAGGGTAGTGTTGGGCTGAGGTGAGTTAAAGTGATGCTCAAAAATATATATACTGCAAAGTAATTACATTTGTGAGTGTCTGTGTGAGTGTCTGTGTGTGTGTCGGTGTGACGGTTATTTGGTGAAGAAAACGAGCAATGTTACAAAAGGTGACAAGATGCGTGGTATGAAAATCTTAGTAATACAGGTATTGAATCGAGTAAAAGCTAAACGATTCCAATGTATTGGGGCCAAGTGTGTCATTGCAAAAGCGATACATTGGTAAATCAGAAAAATTGTTTGACTCCTAGCCAAAATGAATTATTTGATGAATAAATGAATTATTAGACAAATATATAAAGAGAATTTTAGGTGACTTACGCGAGATTTTATGCGAACAAAAATGACGCACATAAATGGCCAGATATCCTTTGCCCTAAACCGAAATAAAACCGGTTCTGAAGTTGTTTGGTTGCTATTTTAAGCTAAGTGGCTGCGTTAGAGATGCAGCTATGTTTAAATGTAATAATGCTGCGTGCTTAGCGTCGGGTTGACATTGTTGACGGTAAATGCACCATTTTTTTTAAACCTTGTGAAAGGCAAAAAAAAAATTTGTAAGGAATTGTGCAATCAAATGAAGGTTAGTAAGCACTAAAGGTTATGAAGCAAATAAAGAAGCTAGCTAAATCAAATTTACTGTAGCATAAGCGTTGTTGTGATGCAATTTGGAAAGAAAAAAAGAACGAAAGAAAGAAAGAAAGAAAGAGAGAGAGAGAGAGAGAGAGAGAGAGAGAGAGAGAGAGAGAGAGAGAGAGAAAGGCGAGGCGAGGCAAGGCAAGGGAAGGGGAGGGAAAAATGGAGAGAAAGAGGGAGAAAAAAGAAAGGATGGGTGAATGGGTGGGTGGATGAAGAAATGACATATTTATAAAACAACTCACTCTGAATCAATTGTGGTTTTAGGGAAGACCAAACATTTTTACTGGTCGCTAGTGCAAAAGAGAAAGAAAATTGCTCGTTCAACAACATCAGGAAGAAGTTGTTTGAACTAAAGATGAAGCTCCAGAAGTTGAAGGAAGATATGAGGAAAGCAGACTGTGATGAAAAACTGACCTTGCTTGTTTTTCTGACTGGTCGATTCAAAAACAACGGAGAAATGCTCATTCCAGGATCAACTAATTTGAAGAGTATGTCTTTGTTTATTTTCATTTGTTCCTTAATTGACAATAAAATACTACAACTATTACTATATACTACTACTGCTGCTGCTACTACTACTACTATTACTGCTACTGCTACTGCTACTACTACTGCTATTACTACTACTATACTACTACTACTACTACTACTGCTACTGCTACTGTTACTACTACTACTACTACTACTGCTACTATTACTACTACTACTACTGCTACTACTACTACTTCAACAACTACTACTTCTACTACTACTACTACTACTACTACTATTACTACTACTACTACTACTACTACTACTACTACTATTACTACTACTACTACCACTACTACTACCACTACTACTACCACTACTATTACTACTACTAATAATAATAATACACTTTAATGTTTCTCAGCATAATAATTACTTTTAAGTGCAAAAAAAATATGATTTTTTTATAAGAATCACAAAATTTCGTGTGAGCCTGACGTTTGTTAGCTTTACCAATGTTTCAGGCTCAAACAATACTTAATGTGATTCTTAAACTAGTTTCAAATTTAAGGCTAAATATTATAAAACGAATCTTGAACAAATACTTATACGAACTGTAAAGAGACAGTGATAGGGTACACGGCAACAACAAGTTCCAAAAAATGGATTTGGCCACGCACTCTTCTTTATTTTCTCTTTGAGTGGATGAAGAAAGGATATTTTCTGTTTACAGATAAACTGCTTTATTTTAGGAGTATAGGAACGGGTGCACTAAAATATTTTAGAAATACTAAAAAATAAACTTGTGCCTTAGCTGATTTTTTGATGATAGGAGTTGTTTTATTTTATTCTCTACAAACATGCTTAACTAGTAAAACAGTATATTCTTTCCTTGTTTAACATTTTCAAAATGCTAATGATCGGCATTTGTAAAAAATAAAAACAACTAAACAAAACCAGAAAAAAATAACTTTCCTAGTTACATTCTATTTCATTCTCAAATACGAAAGGCTTCCACTTTTTTCAAGCTCTGCATGTTTTGCTTGTTTCGATGCCACCTCTTTTTCTAAGTCGTAAAAATACCTAAGTTTTTCTTTATACTGTTGGCGGCTAGATTTGGCTTTTCTTTACGAATTTTACACAAAAAGTTATATTATCTTAGTATAAGTATGATTATTAAGTTTAATATAACTATTTTACAGTCTGTTGATCCTAATAAATTAATCTCTCAAATCTTCTCGCAAATCTGACCTGATTCTTACGTACATAATTCTTAACTTTCAAGGGATCTTGAGCCTCGCGTGGTTCATATAAACTAAATTCTTATTAAAAATACTGTGTTTAGTAAACCCGATGGTTGTTTTAGCCATGTTAGGGCCTCGCCAGTACATCAGGGCTATTACACAAGCTCAGTTGGCACAGAAAGCAATGATATCAACAGACCAATAAAAAACACATGCATGTAGGCTTGTTGATAGTACTATTACTAAACACGTACATTACATTCGATATACACCCTGATAATCCCTAGTTGTAGCTGCCCTTGCTAACTATTTCGGTGTATTAGCCCTTCAAATTAAAGTTAATACGAAACATCAAATAAGTTTAATGTTTTACTCTTTTTTTACTTTTTGCACCGACACTTAGCATTAAAAAAGTCAAACATGTTCTCCGTATCTTCATGACCTGGTTGAAACCGAGACGAACGTTTGGAAGAATTCGAGAACAAATCATTGAAAACACAAACTTTGCCGAGGCTTTCACTAGGCAATGAAGGCACGAAGAACATATTTTATAATTTCTTTTGTAAATTTTTTTCCGTCTTAACAAAGGGAAAGACAATATACGAAGTGGGTATTATACTTTTTAAAATTAAAAATAAATTAAAATTTCTTTTATGAAACTGTAAATTCTCACAACTTGGAGACAGCCAACCATATCGCTTACGTCATTTTCGTACTTCATAGCGCTATGAAAACAAACTTGTAGTCCAATCAAGAGGCATGTACTATCCAATACAATACAATACAATACAATAGACTTTATTTAAGGAGGGTGACACGATTAACCCAGTGAGTTATCTAACACGTGGCCCTCTAAAACGCTAGTGTGGACAAAAATTTTTGATGCGTTTCCAATAAAATGAAAACGAAGGTTTTTGAAAATGCATAAGTGTGGACAGGGTTTTATTCTATTTTATTTTATGACGCTTGGTAGAAATTCTGCCACTATCCACCGCGATTGAAAAAGAATTGTAAAATATACGCTTTTTTCCTAAATTAAAAGTATTGCGAATGTTGATCGGATTAGTGGAAAGTCTAAGTCAACACTCAAACAACAAGAGTTTATATACAAATTTGCATTTTAATAGATTATTCTTTTTAGTAACATTTTACAATACAATATATCTCTAATATTACTTCTGAGGAAATTGAAATACCAATATTTTTCCACTCTAAGTCATCACTTATCCTTTAACTCGTCAGCTTTTTTTAATCATCAGTCTGAGACCATTTTGATTTACCTTCCACAATTAAAGAAGTCGTTTTTAAGTTTCTTAAAGAGTTTTAAGTAAGCATGCATAAACGTTTTGTAAAAAACGAAGATGGGTTAGCATGCAAGTTTAATGTTGTTAAAGATTTGAACTGGTTCAGTTTTCCGACAGTTCCTAGAAAATACGTTATTGAATCTGGTCATTGCTATCTAGTCCTGGCCTGGGCATTACGGTTTGTATACACAAATTTTTAATCACGTATTTGCTTACAACTAAAAAAAATTAAAAATGGGACACTTATGTCGTACAATGAACACAGTTTAAGTTTGAACCAATAAAAATAATGATTAATCTCACCCCATCATCACTGAATTTTTAACCAATCAACTGCCGATTTTCACATGACGTCACGGCGGCCATGTTGTTGTACTCTTAACAAAAGAATTCTGATTATTTCTTTGTTATTACATATGTTTACAACGCCTAAAATCTTTCAACCTTTTACGACTGTTAAAATAATTTTAGACTTATCTCTAACTTATTTAGCAAAATCTATTATCGAAATTTAATACAGTGACATTAGTCTAACTCATACTATAGTATACTATCATTTTTAGAATTAAAATGTAATTTAAACATTCCCATATTGAATCTGTTGAAAGGATCAAAACACGAAAGACCGCTGATAAGATTTTCAACATAACTTTAAAGAAGCTATACGTTGATTGACAGTTTCCTAAATAATAATAGGTCTTTCAGATGTTGAATCTTAAGGCAAAACCATGCAGCCGGGCTTTCATTCTAAAACGAATGGACAAAATGAATGTCTCCAAACTGATTTTAAGTAGAGCTACAAAAAAAAAAACTAAAGTGGAATATGACTATAATTATCTGGTAACGAATCTTTTTCAAAACCGAAGACAAAGAAAAAACATTCTATATTTAAAAATAACGAAGTAAAAATGCCACCAACGTTTTTGTGTTTCCTCCAATCCATTCACTACTGTAATAGAAGTATTTCTGTGTAAAAAGTTTTAATCATTCTGGCTGGGTCCTGACGTCTTTTCCGACCCACATTCATGTCCTATTTATAACACAAAACATCAACGGCTAAATGATTAAGATACCTGAAATAATTCTAAACACACGTTCCTCAGGGTTTTCCTTAGTTGGTTCTTTCGGAAAAAAATGTCAGCCAAGTTTCCAAAGATGGAGGTAAACAGTTAACCGTAATTTACAACCACTTCAAATTTTTTCGTTAATCCAAACAAAAAATCTTTGTTGGGTAAAAACTTTTTCTTGTTCGCGGCACTTTAGTAATTATTGCATTGTTTCATTAATTCTTTCGAACGAGAAACAAACTCTTATTTTCAGACTAAACAAACAACTATGCATCAAGTTCAAACGGAAAAAAAACATAATTTAAATAATGGGGGAATCCAGTCACATTTTAGGCAGTTCGTACAGATTAGTGAAAGAGGATTTGGAAAGGAAAAACAATTGAGGACGGTTGCTCCTAACTGATGGAAGGTGAGGCTGTGCTTAGGGGAAGGTTTGGTATACGTCCATTAAATATTTTCGCCGAATAAAATTTTATAACATCCCTAAAATTTACTACAACTCAAATTTTTCTAAAACTGACATCTTTTTTCCAGCTTAAACTTCCCCTTATTTACTGATTTATGTCCCTTGATGGGAAATTGGGGAGTTTTCCTATTCACTGCGATACGAGCCAAAATTTCTCGAAACTTGACAAAAATGACATGTTTTAGACAACGTTTCTTCAAAAAATGCTACTCAAGGGTTCGAAACTAAACAACATTGGCAATATTAGCCATTAATACCTGGACAGTATCCAGTTCACCAAAGCGATGTCTTATCATTTATACATAAGAAACTCCGAGATTGGAAAGTGGTTTAGAGTTTTGTTTTGCAGCTTTTTATTCAGCAATCGGAGAGTAAGTAAGGATTCAGTTGCTTTCAAATAGGAAATGAATTCAGAGGGGGTAACTTAGGTCTGGACACTAACTTTTCGACTGACTAGTCTAAAGGCTAGTGACAACTTAGATGTAACAAGCCAAATTTTTTTTAATACTGAGCCAAGCATTGAAATTCTGAGATGTCCTCCTTGAGAAAAACAAAAACTAGTTCACTCAATTTATTCTATTTACTAGCCGAAGTGGCTAGTGGATATAGAATGACTACTAACCAATTTCTACTAGTCTGTGACTAGCTGGCTACCGTTAGTATCGAGCCCTGATAACTAACCTATCGCTAAGCAAACGGGTATAGGATCAAGGCAATTTTTGTAAAATTGTGACATTAGCAAAAAAAGGCGCGGTCAAGCAGCCAGCCAATGACGTACACGGAGTTATTCAAATGCTATTACAGTTCTTTTATAGTTTGACTAGTTGACGTTCCGGGTTGGGTGTCGATAAGACAGCTCTGACATTCTGCCGTGCATAAACAAAATATCTACAGCAGCCAGATTATTTGGCCTCAAACTGATATTCTCCAGCAATCTGTTTCGTTAATAATTGTTTGCAGATCTTGTTCAGTATTATCTTAACAAAGAATGGTGCGTTTGTCCGCCTTTACAGTCTCTAGTATTTTTACACATGGTTAATCGAATTAAACCAACTACGGTGGAAATGCAAAAAATCTACTATCAAATATTTTATGGAATCAAAACTTAATGAAATCATTCTTTAGTTCTTTCAAAGCTAATATAAGAGTATTATAAATAATACAACGCGTTACCATTTACTCTATAACGAATATCATGTACTGAATGTGTTTGTACCAAAGAACTTTAACTACAATAAATGTAATTGCGCATGACATCTAAATTACTTTTTCTTTTTAAATGCCTGACGCTTGATGGCAAACTTTAAAACAAAAGACCTTCAATTTCACTGGAAGAGAACGTCGACTGCTTCACAGCCTCTGCACCATCTTGTCCTAGGAGATAATAAGCATCAACTCAAATGACAAGTTTAAGAGCTTTTTTCTATTATTCCTTTTAGATGATCATGCGCACATCAGTTTCTATAGTCAAGCTATATAAAGAAACAGTATGCAGTCTCAAATACTGATGAATCTTATTTTGCAAAGCTTTTCAAAAAAACATGAAAATTTACGCGTTTTACAAGTGGATTGAAAAAAATGCATAAATAGCTCATTGCTTTGGCAACTTTTTAAAAAATTTGTATAAATCAGAATTACTATAAACGGTAAGCGAATTTGTTTTAGCAAATAAAACATTTGAGAATTGGGAGGTTAGGTGCACTTTACCAACATGCAACTGATAAGATAATTTAACAAACAGTAAATACATTTGATCTGAACTGATAAAAACAGGAATTGCAGCTTTTATGAGAGAACTGTAAGATGGTTTTGAGGAAATTAGAAAATTAACTAGCGGTAAACTAGTTTGAGCTGCGTCGGTGTTTCTAAAGAAACAATTTAGTAATAAAAAAGTAAATTCTACACCGTAAAAAAGAGAGAATACTTCGAAACGTCAGTCCTTCGTCGGAGTAAAGGGCAAAATTATTTCTATACTGATAAACTAGTACTGCTCACTAATCACTCCACACTTAATGTTTGAGCCCTTAAAAATCCAGGCTTTGTTCTGTTACAGGCTTTATGTGTGTAGTTGAACCTCTTTCTACTTACCAAATGACGATAAGGCTTTTCGAGCAGCTAGTTTAACAGCCGGAACATCACAGCGGCTCAAGTACAACAACTGTGCGATTGCATCTTTCCCCTGAGTAGAACAAACAGTTACCATACGCATAGCTAGCTTGAGTACTTAATAGATTAAACACAACGCAATGTTGTAAGCTGAAAAACACCTTTGATATATATAGTTCAAACAAAAACACCTTTTAATCACCTTTGATATAGTTCCTTCAGCTATTTGATCTTCATCTTGGCGATAATGATGGTGATGATAGCAAGAATGGTGACGACGATGGCGATATATAGTAACGACGACAATGCTGATGGTGACTGATGATGGTGGCGATGATGGTGATAATGGTAATGATGATGATGATGATGGTGATGATGATGATGATGGTGATGATGATGGTGATAATGGTAATGATGATGATGATGATGATGATGATAATAATGGTAATGATGATGATGGTGATGATGATGGTAATGATGATGGTGATGATGATGGTAATGATGATGGTGATGATGATGGTAATGATGATGGCGATGATGACGGTGGTGATGATGATGATGGTAATGATGATGATGATGATAGTGGTGGTGATGATGATGATGATGATGATGGTAATGATGATGATGATGGTGGTGATGATGATGATGATGGTGATGATGATGATAATGATGACGGTGGTGATGATGGCGATGATGACGGTGGTGATGATGATGATGATGGTAATGATGATGATGATGATAGTGGTGGTGATGATGATGATGATGATGGTAATGATGATGATGATGGTGGTGATGATGATGATGATGGTGATGATGGTAATGATGATGATGATGATGGTGGTTGTGATGATGATGATGATGATGTTAATGATGATGATGATGATGGTAATGATGATGATGATGATGGTGGTGATGATGGTGATGATGATGATGATGGTGGTGATGATGATGATGATGATGATGGTGATGATGATGATGGTGATGATGATGATGATGGTGATGATGACGGTGGTGATGATGGCGATGATGACGGTGGTGATGATGATGATGATGGTGGTGATGATGATGATGATGGTGGTGATGATGATGATGATGATGGTAATGATGATGATGATGATGATGATGGTGGTGATGATGATGATGATGGTGGTGATGATGATGATGATGGTGGTGATGATGATGATGGTGATGATGATGGTGGTGATGATGATGATGGTGATGATGACGGTGGTGATGATGATGATGATGATGGTAATGATGATGATGATGATGGTGGTGATGATGATGGTGGCGATGATGGTAATGATGATGATGGTGATGACGATGGTGACGGTGACGGTGATGATGATGGATATGACGATGGAGGTGATGACGATGAAGGTGATGATGTCAACGTGTAATACCTGCATCCTTTGTAGCAGAAAAACTGAACTCTGAAGATGCAACTCAAACAGGTCCAAATGAAGCCATAACTATAAGCTCATTTAACAGCCGAATTATATATGTTCTGTGCATGCTTTCAGAGAGGAAAGTTGACTCTGCAAATCGAGGAAAACTGGAAAACCACCTTGGGTCCATAAGGGAGGAAGCACAAGCGTCCTGCAGACACTTAATTCAGGTTTGAAACACGTTTTGAAAACAAATCCAATGAACCGTGCAAGGCTAAATTCTATATCATTTCTTGACCATTTTGGGGAAGACACCTACCTGTAACACGGTTAATGCAACACAGGCTCCTTCTCTTATCTTCTCTTCTGGATCCTCCAAGGCTTCACAACTGAGTTCTATTGCCTGAACATTAAATAATCAGGGCCAGTAAATCATAACCAAGAATAGTCTTAACTGTTGTTAATATTAATTATATTTATAAGACTTTATCATGCTAAAATAACCGATTATAAAATGCTTGACTAAAGTAAAAACATAGATTGTCTAATACCACATATACTATATAGTAAGGTTACATAGATTCAAAGATATAGCTCATAAACTGACGAAGATGTGAATTTTTAATAAAAATTGAATTTTTACAAGCAAATGTATGGTGGTTAGTGCAAGGTATGCACTATCAGTCTCGTTTTCATGCAAACACATATTTGAAACGTAAAATTAAACGTGTTTCGAATTGAAATTTGCCCTATAACATATGTGATAAAAGTAAAACCATTCGTTCTAATTTCATGCGAGAGAATCAAATAAATAAAATTAATAAGTTATCTTCATAACAATCCACAGTTCTATTGCATTCTATTGTTCTATCTCCTTGAAACTTCCTGACTTTAAACTTTTGTTGATACGGCAAATTTGATGATGAAGCTCTTTTTCAAATAAATAAAATATTTTATGTTTAAATTATATAAGTGTGACAAAGGTCTATAAAACATATTCGTGAGGGGTAACTCAATTACCTTTTTCCTTGATGCTTGATCTCTCATTAAATTTAAAAGGAAAGCCTCTGTAAAATGGAACAAACATAAATTTCAGATCACTTGCTGTAGGCGACAGGTAAGACAAAACAATATAAATGTGCGCATGTAAAAAATACTGTGCACAGTACGGTATGGAGGACAATTACAATGTTTTTTTTCTATAAAAAAAGATTACAAAGTTATATCTAAAATCTAAAGAAAAATCTTATGTTCAGTGTTAGTTACTGGAATAACCGACTATAGTTAATCTACCGAGTTATCATTACAAAATACAAATTGTTTAGGTCATTATATATAAAGATTTGTTATGGATATATAGTATTTACATAGTACTTAATTCATTTAATAAAAAATATAATATAGAATACAACAAAAATGTTTTATGAAAAAATTACATTGGACTCCGAAAAAAATAGAAAGAAATTAGATTACTAACAACTTGGAGCGAAAATGCAACTCTTTGTTATTAAAAAAAAGCACACTTAGTAATGGTGTGTAGACTAACCAAAAATAACTCAAAAGATAAAAGTAACAGAGAATGTCTTGAAGACAGTGGCCGGGTGTAAAACTCTTCTAGCCTTATTAGTACAATGAACTCATGTTTGGAACATCTGCCTGCTGTCATAGTCAAATATTCAATAACATACTTCATAAAGTTTTTTTGAAACCTTAATCAAAAAAAAAAAGAAGACTGAGACTTTCCTATTTTATAACATCTGCAACTCAAAAAATAAAAATCTTCTGCAATAAATAAGTTTAGATTTAGCGAGGAGAACAGTGGCCTTGAAATTTGCAAATAAGCAGCAAAAAAAGGGGAAAATCTCGTCGGCTGTGTTCCTAAGGTCTCTTATCAGCACGTTGGCGAAAAGCTAAACTTTTAGAGAAGACAAACCTGATGACTGGATAAAATGGCAATCCTGATCAACTAACAACGTCAACACAGAAAAGAAACAGGTTTTGATGAGCGGGATTTCAGCGTACTGCTTCAGCTGAAATGAAATAGGATGAAACGCACAAGTGATAATAATCAGGTTTAAAATAAACAGAAAGATATTATAACCGCTTTACATTTTTTCATTAGGATAAGAATCTACTTGAAAATAGGAAACTGGCACGAAAGAAGTTTTATTAAAGCGTGAAATTCGTATATGAACTGCTTATCTCTTCACAAACTATACTAAATAACGTACAAGTTAAATTATTGTAACATACAGGTTCACTTTGTTCACTTTTGGGTCTTTTAGCAAACTATGCAATCTGTGATTAAGCACAACTAATTAGCACCCTTTCCTCATCCCTTCATTGAAGTTTCCAGTTCTTGAAAGTAAATGATTTAAAAGCTTTGAGGCCTAAAACACTACAAAGTTCTAACTCAGAAATGATGCAATATAAAGTATGATCACCACAACCACAATTAATAGCACAACCATAATCATTATTACCATCACACACCTCAAACACCACTATCGTCGTCACCACCACCACCAGTTTTTTCCGACACCATGATCACTACCGGCACCATCACTACTGCCACCATCATCACCTCCTCTATTACCATCATCATCACCACCACCACCACCACCGCCATTATCATCACTATTATCTTAATCATCATCATCATTATGATCGTCATCATCATCATTGTCATCGTCATTATCATCATCACTACCATCACCATCATCATACCCATCACCACCACCAAGATCACTACCAGCACCATTACTACCGCCAATCACCACCTCCACTACTACTATCATCACTACCATCATCACGACCACAATATCGACACCATCATCATCCCATCGTCACCATCATCATCCTCATCATCCTCATCGTCACCATCATCATCCTCATCGTCACCATCATCCCCATCGTCACCATCATTATCCCCATCGTCACCATCGTCATCCCCATCGTCACCATCATCATCCTCATCGTCACCATCATCATCATCATCCTCATCGTCACCATCATCATCCCCATCATCATCATCATCATCCCTATCGTCACCATCATCATCCCCATCGTCACCATCATCATCCCCATCGTCACCATCATCATCCCCATCGTCACTATCATCATCCCCATCGTCACCATCGTCATCCCTATCGTCATCCCCATCGTCATCCCCATCGTCACCATCATCATCCTCATCGTCACCATCATCATTCCCATCATCACCATCATCCCCATCGTCATCATCATCATCATCATCCTCATCGTCACCATCATCATCCCCATCATCACCATCATCCCCATCGTCATCCCCATCGTCACTATCATCATCCCCATCGTCACTATCATCATCCCCATCTTCACCATCATTCCCATCGTCACCATCATCATCCCCATCATCACCATCATCCCCATCGTCATCCCCATCGTCACCATCGTCATCCCCATCGTCACCATCATCATCCCCATCGTCACTATCATCATCCCCATCGTCATCCCCATCGTCACCATCGTCACCATCATCATCATCACCATCGTCATCATCATCATCTCCATCGTCACCATCATCATCCCCATCGTCACTATCATCATCCCCATCATCACCATCGTCATCCCTATCGTCATCCCCATCGTCATCCCCATCGTCACCATCATCATCCTCATCGTCATCATCATCATCCCCATTATCACCATCACCCTCATCGTCACCATCATCATCCCAATCGTCATCATCATCATTGACATAACTATCATCTTGCTGCATGAGTTGCTATCATTTCATTCACTGTCGCAAAAGATTATAAGATAAAAGTACCTGAGCCATTACGGCTTCCTTTTCGTTGGATAGAAGGCGCTTGTTGATTAGCACTGAAGGAGAAAAAAGAAAAGGAATATTATTAAAGCGCCCAACATCAATGTCAGTAGAAAAAAGAAACACGGGTATAATGATATTTGTTGTTTATCGTTGTACTTACGCTCATAACCAACATCGTCCACGTATTTTGCTAGGTGGTATCTGTTAAAAACAAACAAACTGTTCCAAAAGTAAATCAAAAAACTTTTGCAGCCTTTGAATGGATGTAATAAATATTTTAACAAACAGTTTATCTTCATTATTTTTGGAAATAGACAAAGAATTTTTTTGCCCATTCTAGGATTTCCAAGGACTATAAACCTAATTCAAGGACTTTCCAGGGTCTGGAATTTTTCCCCCCAAATCCATGACTTTCCAGGATTTTCAATGACTGTGGCAACCCAGCGTAATCCATTTCAAAGTGATCGCAGTCATTTTCAAACTAATCTTAGTCCACGAGCTAGTCGTAGAGCATTACGAGCAAATCGTAGTCCATTACAAGCTAATTGTGGTCCATTACTAGCTAATCGTAGACCATTACGAGCTGATCATGGTCCATTACGAGCAGATCATGGTCCATTACGAACTAATCATAGTCCATTAAGAGTTAATCCTAGTCCATTACGAGCTAATCAAAGTCCATTACCAGCTAATCGTAGCTCATTATGAACTAATCGTTGTCCATTTGTAGCCGTAGTCGTAGTTTAAAAAACAAAATTAGTGTTTTTGTAAAAGCCCAAACCTACCTTGCATTGTCTATAAAAAAGTGCTCAAACTGAAATACAGTGATGATCTCATTCTGGGGAGAGTTGTAGTGTAACAAATCATTGTCTTGATGAATCACGCGATTGATTATCGTCGGAAATACTGCAAGATACAAACAAACCGCAATTGAAACTCAAGGTAACTTACACACTTTAAAATGTTTATCTAATGATGTCCGAGGATGAAACTTCGTGATTAGTACATACGACGTGGAAACCGCCTTAGATGGCGCAATTTTATAGGTTCGCTGTGTCGAAATGGCGGCAAAAATTTCCCGTTTTGCCGTTTTGCGACTGTCACGGACGATTAACTTTTGCAAATGCAGATAAATGCAATTCCAGAAAATACCAAGAAAGCAACAAAATACGGACTACATGTTTTTCTAGGTAATTTGGGTAAATTCACATTTTGGAATGCGTTTCGAGTTGTTTGTTTGTTTATTTATAATGTTAACAGTTAAGTAGTAGTTTTACTCTTTTCAGACTGGTTTTCACAATAGTAGGAATCTAAAATTAACGTAAAGACAACCGTCTTCAAGTGCCATTCAGTTTCAGTAAGTTTCCAATCAAGAAAATCTAAATGTCGCTATTGCAGCACTTTTTAAAACAGTTCTTTCAACTTTCATTTCAAGTGAATTTTGTCTTTGCTCTCATTGCGATTATATCGACATGTGATGCATACTTTAGCAGTTCTTATTAACTTTTTTTGCGGTTATTCTTCATGAAAAAGTAAAGCAACATTTGTTTTTACAAGTAACTTTTTAAATACTCCCTTTAGACTGAGATTCTTCGTGTGAACTGTTAGTGATTTGACTTTTTTTGCATAAATGTACACGCATGAAGTGTAGCATGGAAACGAGTCGCTATTTTTAGTGCGCATAAATTAGAACGTTTGTGAGAAAATAAAATTCAATATTCTTAAAGTTTATCGAGTTTCTGTTGAGGTCACCTAGCGGTGAATATTCTGCCAATATTCACATCGACTTCTGAGAATAATTCTTAATTATTCAAACAAGCTAAAGCTAGAATGGAGGGCCACAAAGTTTATCTTGAATTATCCAAGGGATATGTCCTACAGGGACTGGCTGCTTAAACTTTCTTTATTACCATTAGAATATAGAAGAGAAATGAAAGACTTGGTACTTATCTATAACGCTAGAGCAGGCCATGTCGATTTGGGCCACCAAGACTTTTTCTGTCAAACTGTAGTTCGGCAGAAAACGCGTAATTCTAGTGAATTAAATTATCAAATACCACACGCAAAACAAAATTATTTAAAACATTCGTTTTATTATAGATCTATCAATTTTTGAAACAAACTACCAAGGGATATTAAAAGCGTGGACTCTTTTCATATTTTTAAAAGGAGGCTTTTAGATTTTTATGATTACAAAACCCTTTCTTATAATCTTCCAAGTCGTCAGGTTTTAAGTTAATGAAGCTACTTTTTAATTAACTTGGCTGTAAATAATATCATAGACAATTATTACTATTTTATTACTATTTTTACTATTTTTATGATTATAATTATTATTATTACTATTTTTTATTTAATATTATTAATTGGGGTTGAAAATCAATTGGGACAGTGTCCTGTTTTCTCCTCCAGTTGCTGTTATTTTTGTACA
>JANCMA020038507.1:0-16467 GCA_024336925.2 Zoanthus solanderi
ATTTTTCCCCTAATAATTAAACTTATTTCGTAATATTTTTTTCACTTTTTATCCAAAGATAAAAAGTTGGCACTATAGGATTTTGGAACAAATTTCAAAAACTCTAAAATAAATGGCTACAATTGTATTGATTATTAAGTGAATAATAGAGCAAATAAAATATATTTGCCTGGTTAAGGTACAAGGTATGGTACCAATGATGTATTGTCATAATTTTATAATACCCCATATTTATTTGACTATAAACCTAGCAATTTTTGCACCAAATTAAACTGAAAACTAGTGAAATCTCTACAAGATAGGGGGTTTGGCTTGTAGCCAAATATTAATTTTTGCAAAAAATAATTTCTAATGCTGCAAGAGCTTCAACTGAATGTTCATATTCGGCTATAAGCAGAGCAATTATCAACATCACAAATTAACGGTAGTTTGCGTACGAAAATCATTGCTGTTGGTCATAAACTTTTATTCAAGTGGTGGCTCCTAAAGGAGCCATTTTGTTTTGTTGACTTCACAAATGAATTTTTCATTCATCTTCTTCGCTGTCGGTTTCAAACTTGTCTTCCATCGCCATATCATCAGCTAGTTCTGCCATATCATCAGCGTAGACCTCATCATCTTCAGTGCTGGAAAACAAATATTCGATCTCGGCTTATAGCTTGATGTTTAGGGTTCCCTTTTCATAATTTCCTAACAAGTTCTGATACCCAAAAGTTTAGGGTCTCAGCTTATAGCCAAGATTGGCTTATAGGCGAATAAATACAGTAATTATTAATACTTTTAATTATGTATCTTACTTATACATATACATACATTAACTACATAGTTTAATATATGTATAAATTAAGATATATAATTAAAAACTATGTCCCAAAGAAATCGTTATCTATATATGGCAATAAAATTAAGTAGGTATGCAAAATCCTGCAAAAATCAACCATTCCCTGCTGGTAGCCTATGATATAAAACAAAATAGTTTTATATTTCAAGTTGACATCCCTGCCACTTAAGGAGGCTGATCATGCAGGCCATGGCAACCCATGCTATTCACTCGAAACATGCTAGAACTCTGCACCCCACTCCAGTGACTATAGACCTTAATAATCCACTTGCTAATAGCTTGTGTGACTGTTTTGTAACTGACATACCTTGAAATAGTGTAAGTATAGTTCATGTAATCTTCACAGCCATTCTCTTGTCTTCTGTTGTCAAGTTTGTTTTTTTTTTTATGTAAAATCAAAATTACCATTAGCATACTTCAGGTAATCTTTTTCCTTAATAGCTTACATGTATTTCCGGAAGTTTTCAACAACTTTGTAAAAAAATTCATTTAGAGGTATTTATTAATAATACCAGGAAAAAATTTACAGTGGAATTGATATTCTAAATCTTTTTCTCTAACAATAGAATTTGTATTATTTACACTGTCAGTTGTTGTGGTAAGATGTCTACAGGAAAGGTAAAGAAAAGTGGAAAAAAACTGTTTTATGTTTTTGCTGACCTTGAAAAGCCAGGTCTGTAAAATAGTGACCTGGCAAGATGTTCTGAGTAGTGCTCCAAAATACTTATTCAGAGTGATCAGGCTATTATGTAGTTTTGAAAGCTGATGAACTGTGGTATTTTTTGAGGGTGAGTGATCCAAGTCATTTCCTATTCAGGTGCTTGAGAGTGTAACCATCAAGCTAAGGCTCACGGGGCTTGTTAGTCCTTTGCTAGCGCCACCCATTACTGTTATGGTCACTGTTTTATTTGACTAAGAAATTGATACAAGAGATGGATCACCAGTGGAAATACTCTACAAATTTTGACAATCTTATCACTATGAGTGGCTAAATGAATGAAATAATAGAAGTAAGAAATATGGCAGATAAGTCTTACGGTTGTAGTGTAAGAAAGACTTGCAAATAGTGTGTAATTATGTTAGACACCAAAAACAAAAGCTGCCTGACCAGCCTTAAGTTGGTTAATGGCACCATCTACCAAATGAGAGGCTCGGGTTCAGTTCATGGCTGTACCAACACTCAGTGTCTTAATTGAGGAGAAGGTGCCTTTGCTTTAAGATCTGCAAATGGTTGGACTTTTGCATCTTCTCGGATAAGGGTGTTAAACCTCAGGTTCAGTCTCTGTACCTTATATTGGGGGTTTAAAAGAACTCACATGCCTATCAAAAATCACAGTGTTTTAATCTTTCTATTACATTGAGGGCATTTCTTAAAGTTCCAAAATATATGTGAGAAAATATTAGAAAAACATACCCTTTTATCCTGATACTGGTGTATGGAGGACATCCAACCCTAATTTGTGTTTCCTTTGGCAATGCAATGTCAAAGTAAATTTCATGATTAATTTTACATAATTTACTATGCATATGCTTAATATTATAGTATTGTTATTAAAGCTACTTGGTTATCAGGAATTTTACAACCTTGTAGTTATTAAGTAAGAGAGCGAGCATGAATTACACATGAACCAGGGCTATATCTAGACAAAATTAATGTTTTAGAAATTAATTTCACACAAGGCCATACCTAAGACTTTTTGTTTGCTAGGGCAAACGTGGGACACCTTTACAGTGGTCTCCCATATACAGACTGTCAGTGTTAACATTTCTAGTTGGGGGTTTTGTTTTCACCCCTATATAGACAGAAGGTTGCCTTTAAGACCTTGAAGGAAACAAACCTCACTGGTGCTTATTGTCATGATTTATTACATAGTAGAAATTCCTTGTTTAGTTTTCCTTCCTGGCAGGGGAAACTGCCAATTCATCCTCCTCCTCTGTTATGCATGGGCCTGTTACTTATTTTCAAGTTTTTTTTTTAATATTTTTGTAATTTTTATTAATATTAATTGTTTTTGTTGCTGTCACAAATAAAAAAGGGCAGAGATTCATATCATCTTTTATAATCATCTTCAGCTTATTTTGTAATAAAAACCATTTACTTACCATACTCATTTGCTGACAGCTGTCATCTGCTGCATATGACCTGATAAAGAACTTAGATTCCCCAGTTGGTCTATAATCCAAAAAGCCAGTTGTAGCAATATTTAATAGGGAAAGAAACAACCACTCTCAGACAAAGAACTCAATGATAACAAATTATATCTGAAAGTCTAAGTCTGCCATTTTTTACAACTACAACAAAAGCTTGTAACTTTATATAATCAAATAATATTTAGCATAAAACCTAAATATATATGATTATAAGTATTCTAAATAAAAAATGGAATGCAATATTAATATATTATTGAGACTAGAAAATAAAGTTATTTAAAAACAATAAAAATATTGCCATTAAATTAATCATATAATTAATGAAAATGTTGTAAATATCTCTCTACAAACAAATGGCCTTATTTAAGGTAAATTTGTGTCCCAGGGAAAGGGAAAGGGAGTACTTCGGGGGAAAAAGGATAGGGGATGCTTGTTCATTTTTAGTTAAGATTATAAAAAAAGTTTTTTTGTTAATTTTAAATCAATTTAATGTAAACTAAGAGACATCTGTGGTGTATTAAGTTGCATGGTAATGCCACTTTAAACTCGACCTGGTTTGCATTGATTAAAAAGATTTTGAACTTAAACTTGCAAGTCTCTCAGCCTTAAAGCTTTTCATTATTGCAACCAGAAGCAAAAAATATTCATCAATGGTGACAAGGCAGATGTTAGTATCCAACCCTGGAGGCCTAAAAGCCCTAGGTTCTATATATATATTCAAAGAGCATCATCACAAATTACCTAATAAGTTATAAATATGAGCTATAGCCTGACCACATTCATTTCAATTTAGTTTATCAGGAAACAAGAATTATAAGAATAACTACGAGATTAGGGAATTAGAAGAAGTGAATGGGGTTATGCAACATTTAGTAAGTTGAAAAATGATATTGCTGTAAACTTCATTTCAAAATTTGTATCATGCACGACTTGATTCAAAGACATAACAGTAATATAATTCTCAAGCATGGTATTTGCAGTTTTGAACCAAACTGACAAACTGAGACTTTTAAATAACAAAAATGAATATCACCATATTGATTTTTCAACCTTTCCCAAGATGCATGTTGCTTCTGAGTTATAGTTGCAGACTGCAATAATAAAGAAAGAAACACCTTATAAACTTTTCAGTAATGATTCTTTAAAGCAAAATTAAAGAAAGAAAAAGAAGTTTATAAATAAAGGCAATTTTCGAAGAGTGACTTACCACGTTTCTTGATATCACACCTTTTTGCTCGGTTGGTTCTAAGGTACTTGTTAGTGTGAATTCAAGAAGGGAAGAATTCGACAGCCCTCCCTATTATGTTAGATTCAATAAGGCAAACGTTATTTATTGTTTCTTGTTGAGCAAGTAGACCTTAAAAAAAACTAAAATTGATGATAATTTTTTATGATGGAAATTACCACGTTGATAGTTTTGAAAAAAAAATACAAAAACTTTTAAAACATTTTATGTTCATTTATAACCAATATGCTTCAAAAAATATTTTTGTAAATTCCAGAATTATATTTGCAGGAAGGGTTCTAGATTATAGGCAATAATAGGATAGTAAAAAAGTTTGATACCAAAAACAAAGATAAAATTTTCTTCTTGAGGCGAACTGAATTAGTCATAAAATTTAACAGATATTTCTTTGTTCCTATTTTCAATACAATTCACCAAAACAGAATATAATAAAAACAACCATTAATCAACACGACAAAAAGGATACTTTAATTTAAAAACGTTTTTTAAATCGGTGACACATTTGCATTGCTCAGCGTCCAGCTTTGAAAGTTTAGTGTACCTGTAAGTACGATACCCTGTAAATTACTATCAGATAATTCCAGTACCTACCACGACTCTGTTATCTTCCCATGGAGCAGGAATTAACATTGCCCAAAGCTATATGGTTAGAATATACAGAAATGAGTTAACGCTCTTGTTCGCAGAACAACATTCGAAACAACTCTATGCAAAAGCCTACCTTGATGGTACTTCCAAGATCCATGTAATAAATTCCCATTCCAGAATGAAAAAAAGCTTGATGCTGTCAAAAAATTATGGTTAAAAGTATTCGGTTTTATTTCATTTATAATTATATTACAAGAAACAGAACAGTAACGTCACAAAAAGTTTCTTTTGGAGGAAGATACATGAGGGGTGATAGTTGCCGTACGCGCGACTAGCCATAAACGAATTATATTATTCTTACCTTTGGACATGTAGTTTCTTCAAATAAACAACTTACATTAGAAGTTAAAGTTAAAATTATTAATATTTTGAATAATAGTACAGCTTGCATTTTTAATTTAAAATCTGCAAGCTTCTTTTCTTTACGGTGTGAACCTCTGACTGCCTCCAGTGTTCGCTGTCTTGCTAACCCTGTTGTGGCGGGAAAAACTCACCACAGGTGGCCCGGTATACATATGCTTGAATAAAAAGAGACCACAGGAAGCCCAAGCTTCTGTCACAAACAAAACTAGAGAGCTTTTAAAGCACCGGAACATTTCTGCACTATCCCCGCACTTTATCTACACAAAAAACACAGACAAAGTGGTTCATTGAGAATATATTGGTTATGAGCCGGTAGCACGACACATAAATCTCGAAGTGTAAAACAAAGCTAGTACTAAGCGTAGTAAAAAAAGGAACAAAAAGCTAGCACTGGCAAACATGTTTGAAAATCTAGACGTTTGACTTGCTCTGTTGCCTTGTTCAGCAAAGCTGTTAAATGCAAATAACGGTGTACGGAATATAAGAAACATCAAAAAGATATTGAGAGGTTTTATACTTATCTTAAAACAAGGTCCGAGCCTCTTATAAGGCCTGTCCACATTTTGAGTTGATGTGCTTGGCGCGCGGTAGGAGCTGGATCTTTTAAGGTTTCGCTGACGCTTCTTTTCTCTCACCCTCTTTTCTGCACGTCTCTCGGAGCGATATATTCGCTTTTCATCATCCGAATCTGAAGCCAATTCGTCGGATAGATATTCGTTGACTGTCATCCAGCCATACTCGGTCTTGTCGGCCAACTTTATTGTTTTAGCCCTTTTCGAAACCAACTGTGAACCTTCTTTTAGAAATCTCTCTGCTTTATCATAACTGCGAGGATCGTTAAACTAACAATAAATCTTAAAACAATTACAAAAGTTTTAATATTAAACATGTTTCGGCAAGACTCTTGCCATCATCAGTAGCAAATAATTGGAATTAAGGCCCCGTCCACACTAACCCGGGTAAATTTGAAAACGCATCAATTTTTCTCCGGATACCCCTTCCGTCCACACTAATACGCACATCTCCGGATAAATTGATCCACGATAACGGATAAATTTGAATACGCTCTCCAGAGTGGATACATTTGAATACGCCGACTAAACGTATCAGTGTGGATGCAAATATTTTTGAAAACGGAGCTTTTTTAATTCGCTTCCGGCACGTTGTCATGGCAATCTCGAATCCAACATGGCGGTTGGTATTGCGGTCTATTTGTGCCTGGTTTATATATCAACTTTAATTACTTGTTTAGAGCTTAACATCGCACTTTGTAACTTGAACTCTCTACAAAAACGCGTAAATCGCATTTTTCGTGTGTGGGTAGATTTTTTCTAACGCAGTAGCTTGTTCAGGCGAAGGATAGTTTGCGATATATTTTTCCATGAATCCATGATGTCTTGATATTTGTTTTGACACGACTCCCAGTCAATGTTTTCCATCGCTTTGGATGCCTTATAGTCGATTGCCACGTTTAATAACAGTTCAACCTCATCATCAGACCATGAAAAGTAGTCCAGTTTACTTTTTTCTTTTGTACTTGTCTTTTTTCTGCCTTGTTGGGCCATTTTTAATCGCTTCCAAGTAAAAACAAAAAACACTCAAAAAGTGGCGGGAAGACGAAATGATCGCAGACTCAAGATGAACCGCATGTGCAATGATGCACTTTATTGATTATCCCGCAAAGATCGTATTAGTGTGGACGCAAAACATTTTATCCGGCTTCTAGTGTGGACGCAAACATTTTGTACGTTTTCGCACCTGTTTATCCGTTTTCAAATTTTTAGTGTGGACGGGGCCTGAGATAATAGAATTGTTTAGAATACAATGGTATTAAAATGTTTGACTTGTACATTCAGCGAGGGCTTTTCCCAAAGGATATGCAACGCTTCTTATATTTGCAAATCATAGAAACATGTCTGTAAAGAAACTGAAAGTTGTCGTTTATGTGTTGAAAATATTAACAAAAATTTCCGTGATTTATACACCCTGTTCTAGAAAACTATAGTTTGAAAACCATACCCTCAACAACGGCACATACTCGTATATAGTCAACATATGGGAGGAATCCCGGTGGGGGGGGGGAAGGGCGACGAGCTACAGGAGGAACCACTGCTCGCAGGGCATTAATCATGAGGACCTCGAGAATTCACCCCTTTATTTTTTTATATGAATTAGACGAACAATGTATACAAATATTCGCACACTGTAAGGCGGAAGAAAATAGTGTCTATTTTAGTATTTATGATTTCAATAAGCTGTGCAACTGAATTTATTTTTAAAAGTTAATAAATTGTAATTTATAAATTCATTTAATAAAAAGTTACCGTTCTATTGTTCTACTGTATTGTCTAATACTTGTAAAACCAATGTTGGCAAACTTCAGCGATTACCGAATTTCGCACCACGGATATTATTAGGATTCAGAAAGTTTGACATTTCCAAATGAATTTATTTATTCTGTATTTTAATAAACGATGCAGTATAAATCAATGATGCATAAATGTATCAATAAGTTTATTAGTTCCAGCTAGATTACTCGGCCTTCACAAAAGAAACCCAACACCGGACAGAGGTCCTTCACGTACAGTGAAACTAAACTGTAGAACTCATTAAGTTATGATGTCAAATCTGTTTTTAAATTTTAAATATGTTCTAAAGTTTTTTTTTAAAAACGCCAACACGTATTTATAATATCTTGCTATCGTCTTACTAATTTTATGCATGTATTTTATGTATTATTTCTCTTTAGCTTGAATATATAATTTTTACAATTCATTTCGTAAAGTTATGCTAGATGGATACATTAGCTTAGATATGCATTGCATTTAGTGTAGCTGAAAAGCTCAACCATGGAAGCCGTCAATATATGAATGTATGTGATGTAATGACTAATGTATCATTGTGACTGTGGGTATGTATCCGAACCGTTCAAATGAACTACTTGTGAAATATGATCATTACTAAACTCCTATAAGTCTAAACAAGTTACTTATTTCATTTTTGGTTTCTTGTTAGGGCAATTTCTTTGCGCAAGTCAAAAACAGTTAAAACTTGGATTCGTGAGCTTTTTCCGACTGGAAAAATTATGCAATAATAGATAAATATTGATTAAAAACATCAACACTAAGTTTCCGCAATCTATGTTAATTTACAAACGAGACACCACACACTGTTTTTTAAAATCCAAAAGTAGGCATTTTCCAAAGAGAAACATTTGTTCTACACTCAGCAAATTATTTGAACAAGGAAGCCCATTTTTCAAAGATGCCCTGAGTAAGCATTAATTTGTTGTTTTTAAAACTTATTATTAACACGGCTGGATTGCAGATTTTATGAAAATGTTTCCACGCTCCACCGAACTTTCATTTTCAAAATGACATCGGTTAAGCTCCGAAATTTAGATGCAAAATTACTTAGGCCTAACATGTTACGTAAATTACAAAATTAAATACCACTGCGTAGAAATTGTATAAAAAAAAACATCGAGTGTAGCATCGTGCTCTCAGCGACATACCCTGCGGTCTTGCGGACCACCCCTATAACCCATAGCGACAGATGTCTCATTGGCTTGACGGTCAGAGAATTGTGACATGGTAAAGGGACTTCAGAAGCCTGTAGCCCAAACGAACAAAAATATCACTGTTTTAGTCAGGATTTTACCCTCGCTGATCGTATAATGCATTCCGAAAGAAATGTGAGACCAAACAATGGTTAGATATAACGATGACCTTTTTCCCTTAATCTGTGTCTTTACGCACTGATATGCCAAACATTACATTCATGGTATTGGCATCGAGTTTTTAAACCGGATGCACGTAAAAACAGCTCAGCTTACCAAAATACCTTAAAAGCAACAATCTCATGAGTATGTCGCTAGAGATAAAAGAAATAGTAAGATATTTACATTCCAGGGAAATTGCTAATTCAGTGGATAGTAGTTGTTTTTTATGCTAAATCATGTTTTTGAGTTGTAAAAGGCCTAAGTTAGACAATGTTTTGAAACCATATTGGTTTATTGCTCAACTGTGACAGGGATAATTGATGCGTGAAGAGCAGTTGAGCTATTTTGGGAAACAATGGTCACTTTTGAAGAGAGAGAACAAACACCCTTCGTGCATTAAAACTCTTCAATAATTTGCATCGTGATTAAAATTAGTGGTTATACAAATTTTCGCACTAAATATCTTTATTGTGCGTTAGTTTCAGTTTTTTAAAAAAGGTAATGGTTTTATTTTCATTCTTTTGCGGTCATAATGACAGCCACTGTTTGATTTCGTGCAGATATTTTTGAATGTCAAAGCCGGTTAGTGTCACATCGTGATGAGAAAAACAAATTAATGGTTAATTTAATGCTGAATGCCTTTCTTTGCAGTCGCTCTTATGCTGTAGTTAGAAATCAGTAAGAACACGTCAGACTTGTTCATAAACTTTGCATACGATGCAAACCTTGCATTTTCGCTCGTATTTAACAAAGATCTTGTTTACTTCGTTTTGATAATCGCTTTGATTGACAGACGGAGCTTTCATTCATCATCTTACCAATCATCTCCCGACTTTTCTCGTCTATCGCAAGTGACGTAAAATGCTGGTTTCATTTGTGAAAACAAGTTTTGCAAACAAAACGAAGTCTAACAAAATCTTTCATGTTTGGACCTCTGTAAACCATCGCAACCGTGTCGGTGAAACGCTAAGGTAAAACTTCATAATAATCATTTAGTATCTGTAATGAATGCCAACTTTTTAAAACTCGCTCAAGCTTAACTGCAACTGTTCCGACTGTTTTGAGATTTGAAAAGCCCTGCCCCCAACCACGTGGTACATAAAAATTAGTTACCATAGAAATCCTGTCGATTTTTGACACTTGCAAATAAGAGGATGACACACCTCTCTAACCACGCATTTATTATTCTCTGTGAGCTATCAAAGTTCATGACAAAAACGCAGGAAGCAAAAGCACAATTGAGCGAAAAGACACTCTCAGTGTAGGCTGACTGTGAAAGTGCAAGGATGTCTACGGCACTTGTATCTGCCTTTTACGATGTCAACGAAGTGCTGTACAAGGTTCGTGCTTTCAAGACTAAGAATATTGTTTTGATCGAGACAAACAATGTAACTTTTTGATTCATTTCCCAATCTTCTTTGGCGACAAGTCTTTTGTGAATCTATTAATAACACGATCACTAAATTTCTTTACGAAGCAAAGCTCACGTAAACATGTTAATGATTTTTTTACCACAGAACAACAAGAATCTGATCAACAATCCTCTTGATCAGAGACAGAGGAACGATCGAAGGCTTCTAAACCCGATTTCAAGAAGACATTCCGCATCGTCATCAAGACCAACTGCCAATCTGATCACGCTCACAGCAACCTCTCCGGTCAAAAATGGCAGAGAACGTTCGCTGAGTTTGAGCACGGAGGACGATCGAAGGCGATCGGCCAGTTCAAGTCGCTATAAAACTGAACTTTGCCGACCCTTTGAGGAAAATGGTACGTGTAAATATGGAGACAAATGCCAGTTTGCTCATGGTTATCATGAATTAAGGCAGCTTTCTCGTCATCCAAAGTACAAGACGGAACTCTGCCGTACATTCCACACGATTGGATTCTGTCCTTATGGGCCAAGATGCCACTTTATTCACAACGCAGAAGAGAAACGCCCCTCGCACAACTCTACCGGCAATCGAATTTCAATTTCTTCTCCACCACCTTTATCACCGCTGTTAAATGGCCCGCCTTCGCCTCCTTTTGAGCCTACTTCGCCACTACCAACATCTTTGACTCCGCCATCGCCGTCTCCACTCTCTTTCTACAATGATGACAGTCCGTTGGAGAGCCCTCTACAAAGCCCGTTACCTTTGCCAATGTCCACCTCTCCACGAGTGAACAATGTGTTTACTTTTCCCTCCCATCCCCAGATACCAGCTGAGTTTACTTCAACCTCATCACCTTCAGCAGTTTCTTCTCCGCGACCATTCGTTCCTTCAGTTTCTCCAGTTAAACAAGAAGATGATTTGTTGGAGAACGAAGACTTGCCTCCGAGCCCACCAGATTCTCTCGACGGTTTTAATGATGCCAGACGTCGTTTGCCAGTCTTTAACAGACTTTCGGTAAACGAGTGAACATGATAGAAAACTTTTACTTTATATTGTTTTGCAAGGGGAATTTAATGACGGTAGTTCGATGGACACCCAATCGAATTGCAAGCCAAACTAATAAGTAAGTTTATATACATTGTAGAAATAATCTATTTTTATGATCAGAGCTTGGTATCCAGATTTATACGCATTTATATAACAAGTAGAGTTATTTATCGAACAAAACGATAAAAATTGTCTGGAGAATTCCAGTGTAAAACACAAAGGTAATTTCCAGTTTAAGTTTTTATATTCATATACTTTTTATATTTGTTGAAATCACCTTGTACATTGTAAAAGAGCTGTGAATAATTCAAAAGCTAAAATTATGTGGCTATTTCAGCTACGGGAGCAAAGAGAAACATCATGTTTTTCTTCTATTCACTATTTAATATATTATATTTATTTAACTTATAATATCGAGCAATAAGTACTATTTTGTTATGAAAATTTCAATGAAAAATCCATATTTGTTGCAGTTAGGACATAGAGTAGTTTTAATATATCTCAATCTATTTACCTTCTATAAAAGATTGCAATTCTAAATGGTCGTTAATTTATATAATTTCGCAGTTATTACACCGTTGTGTGAATTTTTCTGCGAAATCCTAGTTCTTTTATTAAAATTGTATAGAGCCACAATAAGGAAATAAACTAGGATTTGTGAATTACACTCTTGTTGTCTTGTGTTACCCTTCATACTTTCCAACAAAAAGAAACAAAAATCTGCCTAGACAGGAATGGCGGGCGTAAGGTCATCTCGCTTGGTTTCGATTTACAAATTTGGCTTCTGTTTTTAAGAAAATTGGGCGCCAGCCAAACCAGCGGGAAGGCCATAAGCACTGCATGGAATGATTTTGTTTGGTGCTAAATCAGATTCCTTCAACCAATTGCTATCGAGATCGTTGTGCAATACCCTCTAGCGTTGACAGACAAATTTTTATCGTTACGCAGTAAACAGTTTTTATTGCCGGATTGCGCCAGGAATTTTCAAGGGACCTTTTTTCTGAGTAATTTTTCAGTTTATTACAACATATTTATCGATAAGTATCCGTGATCTCATTCTAGACGAAAAGGTTTGAGCGGAAGTGAGTGCTAGCATATTCGCTTGCGTCAAAGTCAGGGAGTTACCCCGCATCTTTCACGCACGAGTGAGTTTTGTACGCTATGCTGAGAGCTTGGCACAAGCTGAAATGTATTTTCTAAAGAGCACCCTTTTAGAATAAAAAGTGATCAAGTGTTTTCTTAGAAAATTATATCATTGAGTATTATTTATATGTTATTTCGAGGTAATATCGTTTAACTCTCTAACCCAGCGGAACCAATAAGGCTTGAGTCGAGTTGAGACGTAGACGTTTTTTCTGTAAACTTGACAAATGTTTTTTTTCCGTTTGTTTATAGATTGTGGTTGCTTGTCTGGTCTTGTTAAAATTGTTATGATTGGGTGTCTAATCAAAAATTAACTCGGGTGTGAATTGTTTGTAAAACAGAACTTTTGCAGAAATCTATCAAATGTATGTAAGCCGTTTCCTGTGCATGGCTTTTTGGTTTGCTAGTCTTGGAAAATTCTGGCAATAATATTAATTTTATTATTCATCTGTGTGTCTTCTCTTCTGAGGGGCAATCCATTCAGCAAAAGGCAGCTAGTAAATTATTAGTTTCGGTTCATTTCCTATTTAACTAAAACATTTCGGTAATTAAACTGACTTCGTGATTCAATTTAGGAAGAAATTGATTGTTTGGCGTTTGTTTGAGACAGCAAGCAGAGAACCCAAAAGAATTCCAAATGAGGCATTTTTGTTGTTAAACAATTTCCTGTTTGTAGTTTTGAGCTTCGTTTGTTTTAATATTGGCCTTTCATGCTTACTTTGCACTGAACTGTCACGTATTTTCAAAACTTAGTTTTGCATTTTATCGGAAGGTTTTGCTAAGCGGCATTTAGCGCCACATTGTGATTTTAAAAAACAACACTTGTAACTTGGAAATAAAAATTGATCCCGCGGAGTAAAGTTTATTTATTTTACCATATTTACATGTGAAGCGCAAAACAAGCGCATCTTAATTACTCTCAAGTCTAAAACCATCGAGTGTCACCCTAAGATATGTCAAGATATAAAAATAAAGTAATCTTGCTTTTATCCATTGATTCACAGTGCAGTGTTGTTTTAAGAAGCCGTAATGGAAGACATCACCCAGGTCAACCCCTTACAGCTTTTAGTTTTAAGAGCTTAACAGCGGCCACTTTGTTTTGATAAAAAAACGAAAAACTCGATTATTTTTGTTGTGATATTAGAATATCTAGAAGAGAGGTAATATTCATACTTGCATCAGTATATTAAAGCTGCCATTACTGTGTCTGACTTCGCAAGGCACCGATGTCGCTCACGCAACTTGAGGTCAAGTTTTTAAATTGGAAGTCCGCCAAACGGAAAATTTCCAAAACATTTCATAACAATGAAAAAGATTTCAATAACTTCGTGATTTTGGACTACACCGGTGCTCACAAAATCGCTATGTAGTTTTAGCTTTGCCGTTACAACACTTTTCTTACGTATTTAGCATAAACGTTCCGAAGTATGAGTTGACAATTTAACCCTTCCGGGGGGGGGGGAGCAGAAAAAAATTGTTACAGACTCATTTTTCGTTGCGACTGGAGTATACCGGGTTTATTATTCCTAATTAACTGCAAATATTTTTTCTAAAGTTTTCATCCCCCCGATTTTCTTGATAACTAGTACGTATATTTGTTGTAAATATCTGTATCAAATTTAAATTTGTATATATTGCATGTATTGCATGAGAAGGAGAACAAAAGTGTTGGTTTGGAGAAGGAGGATGCCTTGAGAGATTGCTGTTAGAGTGGGATAAATCCAGCCACCCCTGTTCACGGGGATAAACCCGGATCAAAATTGGATGATGATTATGATGATGATGAATCCGTTATTATTTTTCTTTTGATTAAAAACAGAAGTGAGATCATGATGAAATAGCTGAAGCAAGATATATAGCTATGACAGTTGAGCGACAAAAGTATTAATACTATTATGTGAAAGATGAAGTTAGGAGACTGATAGTGATGCAAAACAGGTGCAATCTCCTTGCATTTCATGAACTGAGCTGGTATCGACAGACATGTAACATTTTTATCGTCTATGCGGGGTTGTCAATAAGCGCCGGCGACATGCGATATCGCCGGCTATTTGAACATTTTCTCCGGCTGGAAAGTGGCAGATTTTATATTGCATAACCATTTTTGAATCGTACTTTTCTCCAGAGCCTCGCGATTCTTAAAATTTTTACATTTTGAGCCTTAAATAATTCTTAAATAATAGTTTCAAAATAGGTCCTCATGTTGCGGGAAAAATATGTTCTGCAGGCGAAGAACGAAAGAGAAATAGTCTAGTATTTTTAGTCACTTTTGATCGATCAAAGCTTATTTAAGGTTTCCACAGAAACTAGCTTTAAAGAAAGGGGGTAGGACCGTCCATAGTCAAACAAAATATGTAGAATTTTTTTGTGCGGGTCGAGTGATTGAACTTAAGTATGATTCTTAAAATTTCCGAAATCTGAGCCTCACGATTCTTATAAATTGGATTCTTATAAAAAAGTATGTAAGAAGATCTACGAAGAGCGCCTTTAGCTGAATTCGTGAATGTCCAAAATATAATCGTCTTCCGAGGTCGACATTTGATCTCTCGAGGTAAGTAAACAATTAGAAAAACATTTACAAAAGGGGCTCTAAAATTGTCGGATAAGTTTTGCATTTGGAATCGTTTAATCTGACTATGCAAGTAAAACTATAAACACAATATATCTTTTTCATGACCTGTATATAAAAAAATGTCAGAATGCAATTTAGAAATCAACTGTAAGAAAACTAGCTCGATGCTTGGTACACTACAGTTTTTTACAGGCACTGCGTGATATAATTTAGTTTTACTCTTACACTTTGGTATTAAACTAGTATTTTAGTTGTATATGTACTAGTCAAATGAAACTCCGATCCCCCGACTCCCGGAACAATACGCGAGATTTAGTCGGGATGATCAGCAACGCTCATTTTAATTTATCGACTTTAATCTGCGCCTTTCCCGGGATGCTGGGACATTTAACCAATTTTAACATGGAGCCGAGAAAATAACGCGGAAGTAACAGTGGCGACAGAAGATTGGGTTCCAGTATTGTTTGAGCTTTTGTGCAAAAGGAGAGATTTTGTGAAAGCAAGTACGTTTCTAACACTTGTTCCTCTACCGCCCTAAAAAACAACTAATATTCGATCTGCATTCATACATATGGATGTGATACGCATCAACATTGAGCTAGAATGGCTAGAAATTATGAAAAATATTCTTTTCAGCGTGTGATGTGCTGTGTGACTGTTTCTAATAATATTAATATGAAGGCCCCAGGTAGCGAGGGTATTACCAACAGACTTCTTGCGGCACTTGAGCTACAAAACCAAGAAAGAAATATTAATTTCTCCGCTATATCTGGGCCTGATGAAGATGGGGGAAGGAAGGGGGGGGAATAAGGGATTTCATTTAAGTAGTGCATTACCGGAAAACCGCGCGTACCTCGTTCTCTAAATACTTCACGCAGTAGAATTATGAACTTTAAAAAAAGGTTAATGTCAGCCAAAAACTATGTAATAACATTCCAGACTTGGCTCAAAATCGAACGGCCAAATAAAAAAATTATCAGAAATTTTCTAAAAAGTAAATGAGGCATGCGGGTTTTTTTTTCCGGTTAAGAAGCATGTAGCAGAGCTAATACCTTTGCATCCTTAATTTTCTAAGACAACAATAACAACTTTATTTATAAATTACAAAATAATTAATATAGATATTTTTAGAAAATAGAAATATAGAAATTAATATCGACAACAATGAGCAGGATAAGAGTGTTGATAATGTTAAAGTGCCTTGGTGTTAGGCTGAAGTATATGTCGTCAAATCGAAAATGAATTTTGTGATAAAATTGAGTCGGTCCTGTATGATGAATTTAAAGTGACGCTAAAGTGAAATGAAAAGAAGTTGATAAAAGAATAATTTAAATTGGCGTCCCAAGTTTGTTGTCATAG
>JANCMA020038605.1:0-16464 GCA_024336925.2 Zoanthus solanderi
TTGATAAAAAAAATTATATTACGGGAAATTTCCACTACAATTGATTTTTAATATAATAAATATATTGAGGAATAAACAGCACGAAGAACAGAAAAAAATCTCATTTCTTACGTTTTGCATTTTGCATACTTTATCTATTCCATGCGACATGATAATCAAATCAGTAAAACGGAGAACTTACTCCTTGCATGAACTGAGCGACAAGTCTTCTCGCGTGAACTTCCTGCCCCTGACCCATGGAGATGGCTCGACACTCTGTGACCAAAACATACAAAAATCCGTCTAAGAAAGCAGCACTACTAAAACAATGTTCGGGAATAGCGGAACAAAGCAGATAAGATTTCATAGTTGTTAAAGGGTTTTAAAAATAAACAGTGAAAGGAATTGAACCATCTCCAGCTTGCAAGATTCATCGCCGTAAGTTGAGTTAGGAGCTGACGTTTCCAACTTTGCATAGCAGGTCCTAGGAAGGACCAAAACGCTCGAAACGAAAGTTTTAACACTACTTGTGACAATGACTAAACATTTCAATCTTGAGTTGATACTGAAACTGCAGATAGGCCTTCAGTAGTCTGCAGTGTTGAGTGGAATAGTTTCTTTCACTCCTTCTGTAAGAAGACTGATCCATCTCAGGTCAACTCTCAGCAGAGATCAGCCAAGTTGAATAGAACAAGCTGGGCAAGCTTTTGTTCAAAGACACGGAAAGATGGTTTTAAACTTAACACTTCTAGCTCATTCACTCATATTCCCCGCCTATCTACGTTTTCTGTAGTGTTAAGTGGATAATTAATGCACTAACCCTGGACGGGACACTATATTTATATACTCAACCATAGGTTAGCTCCCTTCAGAAGCTGTTACACCTTTATACAGTCATTTAAAACTCGCCGTGCTTAGCCACTGAGTTGTGAGTCTACTGCTCATGCTCTGTAACTGAACAATGAGACCAAGTTAAAAGCGAATTTCATCAACATGTTGACAATCTTTATGTCAAGTTTGGTTGCTGCTGAAGAAGTGCAGCTGAACGAGACTGATTTAAGTTTTTAAATCAGGTATCAAACTCATCCACAACTTTTGAAAATCTCTGAAACTCAAAAGTGAAATAAACTTTATTACGACAGTGATCATATCTTGAGTCTCGAACCCCTGATGCGTCATTAGCCCATTGATACCTACTTGGCCCATGCTTACCTTAACAAAGAAAGCTAACAGGCAAAACAAATGGTTTTATTCTTAACACACTCACCAGTTTTAAGTTTCTTCGCCAATGCTTCGATGTTGTTGGTTGGATCTGAGCCCATGGACAGGAAGCAGATCAACGGTGTTCGTTTGGTTGCTTCCTCTTGAGTCTTCTCCAAATCTAAAATCACATTCTCTGTGTACTCAGGACCCATGGCCTCTCCAACATACTTGCGTGCTTGTGAGATGGTGCGATCTGGGCACCACGAACTGCATTTTATGAAGTAAACATTTAAAGGTAACAACTGGGTATATTGACCAGTAGATTTTACACATACTTCAGGTATTCTCAATAAAGATTATTAACATTATTACTGGATGGCTATAGTTACAAAGTAAAATCATTGCCATATTCAAATAATTCAAGAAATTTCAAGTTCCCAAACAAAAGCTTGAAATAAGAAAAAGAGAACAAAATTCCAGGTATTTTTCTAGAGTTCCCCAAGGTAAAGAATTTATTTTTCCAGGACCCAATCCCAAACTCTCTCTCAGCAAAACCAAAACCAAATAATTTCTGCCACAGTAGCAGCAACTAAAATTGAGTACAAAAAAGTACAATCAAAAGCCAGATGCTTCTGCACGTCCTGGTTTGTTTATAAAACTGATGAAAATGTTTCCATAAAATTCCAGGAGTTTTCCAAGAGTACAGGAAAATTATCAGTTTATCAGGAAGATTTTGAGCAAACGTAAAATCACATAGTAACGATTTTAGCGAAAAAGTGATCCAAAACAACAAAACTATCGTTTTGTTTTGTTTATTAAGCTGATGAAAAACTTTCCTCAAAAATCCAAGAGTCCTCCTGGAGAAACGGACAATTATCTGTTTTTCAGGAGTTTTCCAGGGCCCTGGAGGAAACTTTCAGGACTTCTCCAGGAATTCCAGGAGTGGTGAACACCATGGTCAGTAAAAAGGACACTTGGCTTACCGTATTAGCAGAAGTTTTCTAAAAGTATCCAAGGAATTGTTGTATCCATCAGGTATCTCTGCCTCTTCTGGTTTATCCTTATCAAACCAGTTTTTCCACTGTTTCTCATTGCGACCAATTTGGTTTAAAATGTCTGTAAACTGGTTTAGTTTGCTGAGTTCTACCAAGTTGAGCCATGTCATATCGGTAATCCACTTGGTTGGCTTGGAAGGGCAAGCTTTTAAATCTAGTGACGCACCACCCTTAAATAGAACGCAGTAACAATTACTGTTTAGCTATTTGCATTGTTTAATGGTTTCGTTGATACTTAATATCACATTGCAAAATATCTATTGCTTTCAATTCTTAGTGTTTAGATACTCTAAAAACCCTTTAAGTCAACCATCAATAGACAACAGTTAAAACTTCAAGAGCATCCCTTGGAGAATGAAGTTACGCAATGCTGAAAATTAAACATAGACAGCGACTAAACTCTCCCGAATTGATATAATTGCATATTAACTATCGCAATGTAACATAATCACAATCCACTTTTGCTACTGCTACCGATGTCCTCTCCTTAAACGCTTTAAACTGTTTTCAAAAAACAAAACCTCTCATTATAGGAGCCTTCTCAGTGCTAATATAAAGACAATGGAAAAAAATTGGCATTTCAAAAGTAAAATTCGTAAAATTTTTATTAAAAAAACTTATTATAGATTGCTCGTTTTTAAAACATTTCATTTGATATTCACCTCACAGTTTATCAAGAACATTTTGTGCATAAATAAAATCACTAAGTAACGATTCTAGCGAAAAATTGACCCAAAACAACAAAATCGTCATGACATAGCCCCTTATTCTGGGCTTGATCGGAACGATTTGGATATTACTTTCTCGAGGCAAAATCAAGAAATTGGTTTTGTTATGGTTGCGTTCGGCAAGTTGAATAGAGTTCGTGGTTGATTGACTTGCTATTGTTTGATGCGACACTGCATTTCATTGTTGTAACTGAATTAATCTTGCCGGCACGCTTTTCTTTGTTTTCTTTTGAATAGGAACTCCTCCATACAATTTTTTACCTTATTTGGAAATACATATACAAAGAACAGCTATAACTTTATTTGTACAAATGCAACCTCATTTCTTGATAAGGCCTCAACACATTGACCTGGCCAACGATCAACCACTCGTTTGTTTGTCACATGTTAATTACCTTTATTAGTGTCATAAACTCCATGTGCTTGATCTTTTTGGCCTGCAGTTCAATTTTCAATGCAACCAAGAGGGTGAAAAGGAACTTGTGCTCCTCATATAATCCACGCCTTGCATAGCGCCACACCTCATAGGTTAGGTACTCAATAATGTTAAGAATACGCTTAGCCGTGATTGGTGATGGTTGCGACCTGTAAATCACAATAAGAGTATCTAATGAACTGCAGTAGTACAACTTCAGAAACTGCGTCACTATAACTAGATAAGTGAAATTGTGAATCAAATAAACAATATATAAATGTATGTTGCTCAGTAGCATCAAAGAATAATAAACAGTTAACAGAAAAAATTGGTGAATATGCCCTGAGCGGGAATCGAACCCACGTCTCCTAGTTTTTTAGTCAGGAGTGTTAACCACTACACCATCAGGGACCACCACGCTGGCAATGTAGCAGTTTGATTGGTTAGGCTGGTTAACGCGTGAGGATTATCCTTTGATGCTACTAAACAACATACATTTATATATTTATATATATTAGGCTTGGGCCGAACCGCTAGATGTTCTTTATATGCTTCGCATTTGGTAATTATTCAGTAGATCTGAGCCTTATGTCGAAGTGTGTGGGTTCTTTAAAGTCACCGATAGAGGGTTAGAGGAGTGGGTCTACAGCTTGAAGTCCGTCTCAGAGAAAACGCAAAGCTTTTAAAGTATTTGCAGCTTTAGAGCTAAGGCAGAACCAGCTCCACAATGATAAGTCATTGAGTGTTGGTCTGGCCTGGTGGCCTGGTAACGAACCTGAGCCTCCCGCGCGGTGGGCTGGAACGATACCAGCTAAGCTAACCAGACGATGATTACTGACGCATATAATCATTCCACATCAACTATTCAATTACAGTTTTCTACTGAAGAAAGAATGGGCTTATATCTAAACCTAAGTTAAAACAAAAACGCAAACATACCTATAACTTCAACCGGATGGAGATTCATTAAATTTTTGGCATTTTCCGCTAGATCATCTCCATTTTGGATTCTGTTTGAGTCTATTTTTAGTCGCTTTTCAAAGTGTGCATCTTTCCATTTTTCCTCAAACTGTTCAGTAGTTATCTCCAATGGACGTAACAAGTCGCTCATATTAATCATGTATTGATCGATGAATATCTTCTTTGTCGTTTTACTAAAGTCTTTATAAGATACTTTGCCGCTCATGCTCATGTGTAAAGCCGGAGAGAGATACTGGAGAAAAACCAAGTGCTGTTCCTTTGAAAACAATGAAAATTGACGTTGATAAATTTGTTAGTGGCAACAAAATGGTTTCCATTTTCAAACTGCAATTCAACTCACTTCCATTACTGTCACTCGACTACCGCCGCCATAATTGGTCATATCAACTTTCAGTAACTTACCAAGAGTATAACCATGTTTATATAAAATTTGATATAGATTTATTTTCAAAAATTAGCTACACAATGCAAATAAAAGTAAAACAAACAAAACAAACAAACAAACACACAAATGTTTCAATGAATACATTATACTTAGTCCTCCTTCGTGCCATGAGTTTTCTCTATCTAAGAAGGACATAACGACTTGTTATGTTATTCTCAGCGTGACATGACAAGTCCATCTTGATTAGGCGTTTTTCCCTTTCTGCTCTTAAAACACATAAGGCACCACAGATGGCGACATAAAAACGAAGAGAAACGGAATGGCAATTCTGAAGGCGACAGTTCAAATTTTAAAATTCTGGAACTTAGATAATTTCTAAGCGTTTTTACCTTTTTGCGAGACACAATTATTGGAACTGGAAGGCATTAAAAACGTTTGCTGGTCGTTTTGATTTGTAGATATTTCAGTCCTAGCTTTGTAACTAATGAAATGACTTTGTTCTTTAAATATACAATGAACTAAGAAAGAGGTTTTAGCCACGCAAACTCAGAAGATATTAACCGAACCCACGAACCTTTCATACTTAAAACACAACACCACTGACGTACGAGACTTACATTGTGAGAAAAGTTACTAAATTTAGGAACATACCGACTGGAGTGGTTCCAAAAGCTCTATAAAAATGTTGGCATCAGCAGCAGATTCACACCATGATCTAAGATTGGAGGGCGCTTGAAGATCACAACACACATCTGTTATCCTTGTATGATTTTGCGATTGATTAGTGAAGATGAGAACCAGAACAAGTTCAGATGGTTTCCAAACTTTCTGAACGGTTATCCTCAAATTGTTGTCGGTACATAACTCGACAAGCTTTTTTGTATGGGTAAATTCTGAGAGATTCTCTGGTAGAGAAGGAAGAGTCTCCTCCGAAATTTCGATTTTGTTCGTGTTTTGCTCTAGGTCCTGATCCAAGATTGAGTGGTCCTGCTGTTCCTAGGATGGAGTTAATAGTTTCTGTTTCTAGGATGGACTTAAGAGATTCTGTTTCTGTTTTAACGTAATAATAAATTATAATTTTGCTTTCTGTCAAAACTGAAAGCTATGGTAAAACGATGGGAGGAGAAGAAATTGAATCGGCTGGGAATGGGGAGGAAAGTAGCAACGACCAGTTCAGTTTTGAAAGACATTTCCTTCGGAAGTATGAGACTGGTTTCTCAAACTTTCGAATATCTTCGACGACTTTTACAAAAGCAGGGTACGATATATATAGCACTTTACTTCTATTCAAGGAAGATTAAAAAACGGTCAAAAAGAGCAATTTCAGACTCTAAAGAGCAAGATTTATGCTGTTAGAAACCAATCAAACTGCAGGAATCATCAGTGACTTCAAACAGAAGGACGAAATAAACTAAGAAACCAACAAATACTTACTATCCCGTATGAACTTTGAAAACCACACTGAGCAGGCTGCGTATGGGAACTTGGGTTCTCTTGTAGTAGCGGCGTGGAATCCAGACGTTCTTCCTGTGGAGTTGCTGCTGTGTCGGGTTTTTCAAAAGTTTCGAATTGTTCGAGACCAAATAGCAAATCTCTTTGAGGTTTAACATCATCATTCTTTGCTCCTGCAATGGAGTTAAACAATTGATACCGATACTGAACTAGAAAATGTTTATGAACAGCAATAAATACTCTCTTTGCTCAAGAAGAGACTTTCTAGTTTCTTTTTAATTTGAAATTATTTAAACCCAGTTGTCTGTTTCCTACTATCAGTGCACGGTTTCAAAGGATATTAATGATGTAGAGCAACTGGATCAGAGGTAAGACGTAACAAAAAAGTAGATCAAAAAGTGGAACCATAATTAGGTTATCTGTATTTATAGTAGGAGTTGATTCTGTTTTAACCGCATTCAAATCTGGTGCATCGAACAACTAAGTTACGATATATTTGTTATTACAACTAAAATAACTACAAGGTTATCAATGATAATTCTGTTCCGTAGTTATAGTAGGAGTTGATTCTGTTTTAACCGCATTCAAATCTGGTGCATCGAACAACTAAGTTACGGTATATCTATAATTACAACTAAAATAACTACAAGGTTATCAATGATAATTCTGTTCCATAGTTATAGTAGGAGTTGAATCTGTTTTAACTGCATTCAAAACTGGTGCATCGAACAACCAAGTTAAGATATATCTAATAATCCAACTAAAATGACTATGAGGTTATCGAGGGTGAATCTATTCAGTAGTTATAGTAAGAGTTGAATCTAATTTAACCGCTTTCAATTCCAGTGCATCAAACAACTTGTAGAATCTCTAACACTTCAATTAAACAACAGATGCAACGTACCCTTCTTGATAGAAGAACCAGCTTCTTCGGTTTTGGTTGCACCCGTCGTTCTACTTGTGACTTTTTTTAATGTTACACCCCTCCTTGATTTTGACTGTAGCAGTCTAGTGTCACCAACTCCATCAAACAAGGCCCTTGCCAGTTGTTGCTTTCGATAATCTTCCTCTGCTTGCATAATCAAGGGAGCTGGGGTAGCCTGAAAATGAGCAATTGTTTTTTTAGAAAAAAAATAGAAATTATGTTAAAATTGCTAATCATAATGACTGATTAATAACGAAACTTTGAGACATGAAAAAACAAGATGACGATATTGCAAGAACTAGCCGTATTTTGCCGAGAGAGGAACCATTCGCTACCTCTAAATGTGAAATTGCAAAATAGAAGCTTTTTCACTTACTTCTGATTGGGGTAGTGAGGTTTGAAATTTACTAGCAATGCTTCTAGAGTGGTACCTATTCGATTAGAGATGCCTTAATCGATCAATTATGACATGGTTCACTTGCCTCTTTGCTTTTTCCTTGTAAATACTCGTATGTTAGTCAACCTTCATTAACCCTAGTATTAATTTGGTTATTGCATTAACTTAAATCTAAATATGAAGTTGAAAATAAGCAATTACATCAAATTTCTCGTACATTGTGTCGCCAGCCCGTAGGTAGTCACTAACCCTTACTGTTTACTTATTGTTCTACCACTCAATTTTAGTCCACATTACCTGAGCAGAAGTTCTCACAGGGATTCTTTCTGGTTCCGAACTCTTTGACGATGAACCTGACTTACTGGAATCTATGGACCCAGACCTCCTGCGGCCTTTAACTAACCCTCCTGGACCCCAAACCTTTTTCCCTGAATGTAAACTTAGCCCGGAAGGTTTGGTTTCTGATGGACTTGAAGACAGTTCTTTGTTCGATTGTTCTTTTGAAGTTAATTTATTAGCAGGCTCTTCATGTTTCGGTTCTGTTTCCGCATTTACATTTCTTCTTCTTGTAGGTGTTTTATATGGAGTTAGTTTTAAAACTGACTGTTTAGCTTCTGAAAATTAAAAGAATTAATTACAAGTTAATTATGATTTTTGGAATTGGGAATGTATGGCGGGTATAAGTATTTACATTTTGGAACGATTTTCAAATCTTTAGTAACTGTTTAAGGAAGAAAGAACAAACTTTAACGAGATTTCAGGCCGTGAGATAGCTGTACAGCGTTCTTCCTAAACGAGCCAGGAAGCCAAAACTAAAGCTCTTGGGAGGGAAAAAACCCCTAAAGTGGCATATATGAACACCACCACCTCGAACCCCATCCTGAAGTTCGTTCTAGTTTGTAAAAGAGCATCCGTTAAATAAATTACAAATAGAAAATAAATTAATCAAAATAACTAAAATAAAGAAATTAAAAAGAAATTAAACTACAGTTTTATGAAACGAACAAATGAATTTTCATGCGACTCACGATTACTGGTTTAACTATTTAGTTAAACCACTGGCAAAGACAACCAAAGTGCCGCAGAAAAGTCCAAAATGTATGTTGAGTAGCTTAACCCGATAGGATGGTATTTGTACAAGTTTTCATTTTGACAAGATTTTTTATAAATATTATTGCTATTATTATCACCATTATCATTATTAAAAGTTTTATCCCAGATCTGTCTGGAACTTTGGAACATACTACTCAGATGGCTAACATTAACGAATCACGTATCAAAAAACGATTTATCGTTGTAACTTTGCTCGATCTCAAAAAGGCATTTGGTGAAATGCATGACAATCTAATCCAATCCGTTCTCAAATGTCACCACATCCCTGATCACATCGAAAATCTTGTCAAAAGCTTATGTAACACATCAATCACTTCAGAATTCAGCACTCCATATATTCCAGTTGGACGTGGAGTCCTTCAATGTGATTGTCTCAGACCTCTGCTCTTCAACGCACGCATTAATCCAACACATCGAAACTAACAAATACCATCAACTCGGCTTTTCCCTAAATTTATTGGTCTCTTTTTCAACCTTCTGCACTAGTTCCAGTTCGTTAACGACGCGGCTGTCATCATCAGCCAAGAGCCTGAGAACCAACATCTTCTCGACAGATTCAGCATTTGGTGTCAATGGATAGTGAGGTGGTCAAATGCAGCAATTTGGTATCTTTCTTTCTTTCTTTCTTTCTTTCTTTCTTTCTTTCTTTCTTTCTTTCTTTCTCTCTTTCTCTCTTTCTTTCTTTCTTTTTTTCTTTCTTTCTTTCTTTCTTTCTTCCTTTCTTTCTTGCTTTCTTTCTTGCTTGCTTTCTTTCTTTCATGCATGCTTTCTTTCTTTCTTGCTTGTTTTCTTTCTTTCTTACTTTCCTTTCTTTTATTCAATGATTTATTGTTATTGTTACTGCAAATGACGATTGTAAACTACCTGTAAATAGAGCGTTTTATGATTGTATATTGCATAAAACTGTAATAAAGTTTCCATCATTATTTCTATCAATAACACCAAGTTTCATTGATAACTGAATTCGTGGATGTGGAAAGAAAAAAATAGGTAAGTTCTTCTTCATTTCGTTTAGTAATAACTATAATCTGTATGTAGCCTACTGATATATGGAATAGTATGCTTGTTACCCGGCAATGCGCTAATGTGCCCCATCTGTCTCTGACTTTTCAGTTTGTATGGTTGAGCACCGTCCTTCAGTGCTTGGGTAACAAATTCATCCAGGAACGATAGGCTAGGATCGATCTGGTAAAACAAAAATAAGCATTCAATTTACATGTAGAGAAGGAAAACTAAGGGGTGAAAGCAAGAAATATTTCATAACTTACCCTGCTGAAGTTTTCAAAACAAAAAAAAACTTTATAAGTCGCATGCCATAGTTTTTTAATACTTATATATTGTGGCTAGACAATTAGGACTCATGCTAACCTCTAGTGAATTTAGGCATTTATTCATCATAGCAAATTTTCAGACAAACCTTTTGTTTAAAATAAATGGGGTTTGTATGGTATGCAACCTAACCAACACCACGAAAAGCGTTGGTAAGTGAATGCCACTAGCGTACACTTTATGTTGACGATACTTTTTGTCTGCTTATGAATCTAACAGAAGCAAAAAAAATTGATTATATTTACAACATAACAGTTGCTTCACTATAAAGCCGATGTTAGCCATACATTACCATTATTCCTGATATATTCTGATTGATAACAGTTTTGACACAATTATTAAAATAATGTTTAGGAGGAAAACACTGACAGGCCCTTCTCTTATATTTTGTTAACGGCAAAGCGAATAAATAAAATAAAATAAAATAAAGAACATTCGCTATCAATATATCGCGTAAGATGGAATTCTTTAATTTTAAAATGTATACCTCAAGATCCTCACAACTTGAATCCACAGGTAAAACTTTCTGCATTAAGGGAACATCCTTTGTCAATTGTTGAATCTCACAGCAGCGCTAGAAATTTAGATACAGAAACTTTAGTATTTATCCAAACACTGGTCATAAATATCTAATGCAAATTACGGAACAATAAATGTAATGATTGAAAGCTTCGTCGGTGAAACAGTTGCAGCAAATATTATTTAGACTCAGACACTCAGGGTCCGATAAATAATAGGCCCGGACGCACGGGGCAAATTTAAAAATATGCTGGAAAAGTGCATCAAGAACCAACCAATCACAGTGCTTATTTTTTGTTGAGTGCAAGTCAAATAGGCGCAAATGGTAGCCGCACAATGAATTCAAAATTATAAATATCTCACTTGGCTTCATCTGTGCAGTAATCAAATTCCCGTTAACTGCGTGGCCAGCGCGTGCTTCTATTAGTAACAAAACACTTACAACAGGCTCTAAGACTTAAATATCACATCTAATGTGGTACAGACAGCGTGGTTCAGGGTCAGGTGGCTGGAATTGAAAGTGGTTTTCCTGGGTTGAAATCCCACTCTAACCACTGACTGGATTTGTTTTGGGTGACCTTTGACTTAAAGCCACCACTTTTGTAAATAGCCGATTGGTTCTTTCCTATCAGAAGGGGTAGGTGCGTTAAACTGTTAGGGAATACACCTGTCCTATTCTATTGCACCTCTATTGTACAAATCTTAAAACAAACAAACAAATAATTATTTTTTTATATAAAAAACGTTAATAATTTCAATTATACACAGATATGTCTGTTGTATTATTTCCTTCCTTAAAACCTCCTCAAACACTTTTATCGCTTATGATGTGCTTATAATGTGCTCCTAGAATGTATATGTTATTATATTATATATTATTATCCAGTTTATAATACCTGGATCATATCTACATCAACAAGACTTGTCTGGTTATCAAGGGCAACCTTCACATCTTCAGGGAATCGTCCAATTTGGGCCAACATTTTGCTGATCGCAGTAGTGACCCAACCTTTTGTCCCAGAATCTGTAATTCAAACACCATGATCCGTAAATATGAAGTATTTCATAAAATAAATGGTTAAACTTAAGGTATTGAAGAAATACCTGGCATAAAATGAATGTGGGGTTTGTACGTTTAGTTATAGGGACCCGAGTTTTTTTTTCATTGTTATGGCCCAAGTGCAAAGCGCTAGGACCATGAGAAGAAAACTCTGTTTCTTAATTTTTTTTTCTGTAACTTACGATACTGATTGTGCAACAAGGTTTGGCTTGTGTAGAGAACTTGTCAAATGCAATGATAAAAACAATTTCATCAGTTTTTAAACTAAGAACAAAAATTACGCAAACCTGTACGAAATTTTAAAAAGGTTGAGCAGTTTGAGGCTGTTATTTTCATCAGGTAAAGCGCATTCATTGACTTTGTGGCGCTTTGAATCAGGGACATCAATCTAAATCAACACCAACAGATGGTGTCTTGATGAACACACATTCATTCATTTTATTGCTCAATTCACCAGCAAACAGTTGAAAGATCTGATCAATAAAATTCCCTTGAACGGTATTCTCTTATTACTTCTAGCATTTGATACATTCAAAATGGAGACTTGCTATTGAACAATTACTGACAGACTTTCTGGTCTGTTCATAGTTCGATTCAGGTTGTCTTGATGAAAAATTGAAGTTGGCTTTGATTAAACCGTGAATATTTTTCAGCGAATCAGTTTGGATATATTGTTGGTCCTTTTCTGAAAACAACTAAAATTGTCAGATTCGCATAGGCTGCCATTTTGTTTACGTATGTTGCGAAAGAAGGGACAAAAAAGCTTACCAAGCTCTTTGTAGGTTTGATGTTAACATTGAAATTTCCGTTGCAGAAAGTTGCAAATTTTAACCAATTATTATGTCTTTGTGATTGTGCTTCTGAAATTTTGTTTCTAGTTATTTCGCCGATTTACTAAATAGCTGCGGGCATCGTTGGTACAGTTGTAAGATCTCTGCTTTCCAATCGACCAAATGGTCCCCAGTTCGATCCTGGCACTGCCGAGACTTGAATACTTGTGTGACCTTCTTTTCCGCCTAAGCTAACTTAGGTTTCCATCATTCCAGGGTAGGCAAATGAGTACTAGCGTCTGCTTGGAACTAACCTGCAATGGGTTAGTGTTTCGTCCAGGAGGAGTCAAAGACTCTCATCTGCTTAACATTAAAAAAACCGGAGATAGGCGCTAACTCCATGAGCCACCTGGCTCGTATAGGATTCAGCTTTAGCTACTAATCTGGGGGTAAGTAAATCTTCTTTCTCAGCATTTACGTTGTCGTTTACTTCAGGAATGAATTTAAAAACAATTTTAAAGTTAGGCATTTGACGTCAAATCAAGAACGAATCGGGTCTTCAAAATTACACGTGTTTCAAAATATTTTGCGATATATTTTTACAACGCACCTGGTCGGCATGTTTGTATACTATTCTCAAAGCTTTTTTTCACTAGAAGAAAAAAAAACGAAATTTAAGTTCTTGATTTGACGTTAAATCCAGACTCGACTTGATCCCTGTTAAGCTCGATCGCAAGCCAAGATGAGGGGATTTTGACGTATTTTGAATAACTATAGATATTCGAGGATTTAACCAAATCAAAGCATTTTTGTGGCAAACTATTCCAAAAATTATGCATTTTGATTGTACCAAAAAATATTTTTGGTGTTATTTGCTCTTTAAATCGTTGTCGGTAGAGGCGATTACCTTCATAAGTTCTACTCAAAAGAGAGCACAATTTGCCGAGGAAAACTTGCGGATCATATTCCGGGACTGTGTAAGAGTACTCCCCGATAACCTACGAAGAACGAAAAACTGAGTTAAACGTTGAAGCATAAGAAAGAAACTACCTTCAACCAGTTAGTTTTAATCAACAATAAGAAATACGTACGAGGCGAGAAAGAACACGGCTTAAAATGCAGAATTCAAAGCATCAAATACTACTGTTTGTGTATTCACGCGGAGAATACTAAAATTCCTTTAAAGTTAACAAATTATTTCTATATACACGAGAATTTTATAATGTTAAAAACATTTTTTTCTGTCATTCGATACTTTTTTCACCTTGATGGATTAAAAGATTTTTAAAATATTCTCGGACTAATTAGTACAAAAATCTATTATCAAACAACTTGCTGCGAAAAACCAAATAAAAAAAAATCCAACAAAGATCAGAGGTCAAAAATTCACGCGATCCCTAACAAAGTATTACTTCAGATGAATGATGTTTACTGGTCAAACAAGTCCAAAGTTTATTGCGCTTGTCCATCGCGTAATACCACACACATTTCAAATTAAGCTAAAGATATGGTAAAACAAACTTATAGAGCAGGCTTAATGCCAAGATACGCCACAAGAAGACCTCATAATGCCTACCCAACATATCAAATGAATTAGAAGATCTGGTAAAACAGGTTTATCGAGCAGGTCTAAATACAAAGATACAGCATAAGCTCGGAGTTCATTGTCGGCATCTTCGTCATCATTTCCTACAAATAGAAAGAAACTTAAACATAAGAATTATTAATCCAAAGTCCTCGTTCGGATTCAGTTTGTGGAGATAAGAATGTTTACAAATAGAGAGATGTACGTATATGTACCAAACTGCCTCACAGTTTTGAAAGGGGAACAGCGGTCTTCCCAGAAACAATATGTGAAACAATAGAATAAATACAGCTGCAATCCCAGAAACAAAAATTAATGTGAAACAATAGGATAAATACAGCCGCCGCCTGGTTATCGTAGTTGGTAAGGTGCCAGTCTATCGTGCGGGAGGCACGGGTTCGATTCCTGGCCGCGGACCAACACTCGGGGTCTTAAAATAATTGAATAGAAGGTGCTGCCTTTGCTCTAACATCTGCAAATGGTTAGACTTTCGCCTCTTCTCGGATAAGGACGTTAAACCGTAGGCCCTCGGAAAGGTATGTGCATGTGTTTATGTATGTGTGTGTTTGCCATGTGAAGGTCTCCGTCAACTTTAGAGTGGTAAAGATGGTGTCCCCAATTAGTAGGCCTTTGGCCAACTAAATAAGACTTTTAAGTTAAAACACCTAAATAATGTCGTTATTATTAGAGCTGTAATCCCAGTAAGACGATCAAGTAAGCATTTCTATTATAATTGATGTTTATACTTACAATGTGACAAATAAAAATTAAGAAACTACTATCTAAAAAAAATTGAAAGTATAAAAAAAACCTCATAAATTTCGTATATTTTTAAATTCTGCAAGGCAAGTATAATACCAATGTTTGTTCCTCTAAAACTTTAACAGTTCTTTTAAAAAACTGCACAGAAGCAGTGCTTGCCGTTTGAAAATCCTTGGTGAGTGAAAAAAAGCTCACCTAAGATAACTGAGGTGAGCGAGTTTTCCCTTAGTATTAGTGTCCATTATTTGGCCAAAACATTGCTGTTCTCACACCATCTAAACTGAACAATTTTCTTTTTAAACCCGAAAAAATAAAAGCTTTCCTTAAATTTTAGTTGGAGGTGAACAATAAAGTTCTCGAGCAGCCAATAACAAAGGCCGTAGAATATCTCAAACAGATATGGCAAACACAATCATGCTTGTTGTTTGACGTTCTTGACAAAGCTGCTTTGTATGGGAAATTTTCAATTCTCAAAACATGAATCGTATTCTTTGACGAGGCGAGCTATTTTTCGTGAGCAGGTGATCTATTTATCGCTCTTCTCAAATGATTTTGCGTGAGCGATGGTGAGCGAGAGCGATCCCTCGCCTTAAACGGCAAGAACTGCAGAAGCTGACAGGCATTCCAAAGGATGGTTTTTGTGAGTAATGGAAGAAGTTCGTATGGAAGTGCAACTACAGTACACACACAACAACTCGATCACAGCGTTACGCAATCACAAAAAGAAGGCAAATGGAAATCATTTCCTAATTCTTCCATCTTTATCCGATCACCTTTGAGAACTTTCCAATTCTCCTACCTTCCGCTAACAGTCTCATAAGGTTGTGCGCTACTTCTGGACGAACAAACTGTCCCCCTAGTTCAAATATTTCATTCATTGTGTCGATGTACCAACAGTTATCAGGTGCATATCTACATCAAAGTCAAGGAGTGGTTTATTAAAATTATTTGCAGTCCATAAGCTGAATTACATAATTATATATGTATATACAATTAAAATAGTTGCAAAAATTTACAATTAAGATATAAAACATGTTTTCCGTGCCTTCATAGCCTTGTAAAAACCGAAGCGAACGTTTGGGAGAATTCGAGAGCAGATCTGTGAAAACCCGAGATGCAGTCGAGGGTTTTCACCTGCTCGAGAATTCTCACAAACTTTGCCCAGGTTTTCAACAGGCTATGGAGGCACGGAGAACATGTGTTATTTCTTTTATGAAATTATTATTTTCAGTCTTAACAAAGAGAAAGACAATATACGATGCACGAACTGTAAATTTTCACAACTCGGAGACAGTCAACCATATTGCTCACGTCATTTTCGTGCTTCATAGCGCTATGAAAACACACTTGTAGACCAAAACGCACGTAATATCCAAATTATTTTATAAATAAGCTTATATATAATTAATTAAAATTCCTAAAATACATTTAAATATTAAGATATTAAAATTGTCCACACCAACAGGAATAAGGAAAACACCATCGCTTGCCACGCTGGGAACTTATAATCATCCACAAATGGACAGAATGAATGAATTCCTTGCTCGGTTGGTGCGGATGGATGAAAATTTATGTTATAAGTTGTGTTTATTTACATGCTTTTCTGGCAGAAGGTTTCTAAGTTTATTTGTTTCACTGTTCTCAGTCGCTGAAAAAAACGTTTTACAAAGATGGTTATGGTTGTTTTCTATACCCACTTATAAGTCCTAATTTTTCAACACCAGTAACCCAGGCCTTTCACTGAAGAAAATAGCAGGCGTACTAACAATCGCACGCCTAAACTTTCCTAGGCATGTGATGGCGTGC
>JANCMA020038708.1:0-16464 GCA_024336925.2 Zoanthus solanderi
ATGGAGTCATTAGAGCATAACTGTGGTAATATCTCGCCTACAATTTGCACTAACATGCTGATTCTTGGCAAGGATACGATTTTAGTGTTGATCTCTCTGATGATCTCAACAAATCTCATCAGTTCATGAATTTTAATTTTTGTGACGTCACACTTTACCACTCTATAGCAATAGAGAAAGAGAGAACAAAAACATAGAACAAAGAAAGCCGCCAACTTTCCAAACCATTTAATTTTAATAACTATGTTTAGAGCTAATATTTGTTGTTGCCAAAAATAAAGGAAAATGAATCGGTTGGCTACCTGAAGCTATAGAAATTCAACGGTTTAACTTTTGATCTGTATATTAGAATTCGTTTTTTAAATGATTGTAATATGATATGCTTTGGATGAGACTAAAATATGTGGCAGGCCTAATATCATCAAGTGCTAAACTTGATGTTTTTATTTTTCGGATAGTAACTGTTTCGTAGTGCTATCTTACAAATGCATACTAGGCTACCAATATGGTATGATTTTTGTCGCTTTACATTAAGATTTTTTTTAAACTCTTGAATTATTTTCAGTGTACATTCAATCCTTGCAATTGATATTTATCGACTGTAAGTTCAAAGAAATTAAACTTCAAAACAACCATTCTTTCTTTGAGCAGAACACCATTATGTTTGACTCGTTTGGTGTTAGCGAAATGCTGGAGCGCAAAGGATCCCTATCATACTTCTGACTGCAAAAGTCTACCTAGAGTTCTTGAGCGCCTAGATTCTTTTTTGCAATGTGCCTTTTCATTGATTAGCATTGCAGTCGTAATGCGACCTCGCTGCTGCAGCAATTATTTCTAAGTCAAAACTGACGTTCCTGTTTCTAGCTCCATTTTTTTTATTTTCGTTACATAAACAAGTTTTAAAGTAAAACGCCACATTGTTACCTTTTACATGACAAACTGCTTTACCATCAGCACTCAACTCAAAAATAGGAGAAATTTTATATGATGTATCTTATCACATATTATAATATTTGATGTATTTTTGTAACCATGACTACTAGTCAGCTTTAATATAGTTTTGTTCTGGGAACTTGTTGATACCAGCTATTGCTGTCGAGTTTACCAAGGTCAAACATGATAGTATTCTTATTATTGCTATTATTGTTGTTGTTACTGTTGTTATTTTTATTGTTGTTGTTGTTATTGTTGTTGTTACTGTTGTTATTATTATTGTTGTTTTTATTATTATTGTTATTGTTACGGTTGTTATTGTTGTTACTGTTGTTATTGTTTTTGTTGTTATTGTAATTATTGTTGATATTATTGTTGTTGTTATTGTTGTTACTGTTGTTGTTACTATTGTTTTTGTTATTATTGTTGTTGTTACTGTTGTTGTTACTGTTGTTATTGTTTTTGTTGTTATTGTAATTATTGTTGTTATTATTGTTGTTCTTGTTATTATTTTCATCATCAAAACATTTATACAACAGAACCAAAGTACTATCAAACAGTAGAAATTATACTTCTAAAATGTTTTTTTAAAAATCTTCCTGGAAAGAGCCCTATCAATTTCTTTTTTCCACAACTTTTGACTTAATCATTCTTCGACGATAGGAATAAGTCTTTCCTCGTTGACTCTCGTGTCCACACGCTTGGCTTCAATGGACAGCTTGCCTTCTTTCGACAGGCGGGCAGTGATAGTGTTCATGTCGAAATCTCGTGGCAGAGCAAAGTGGCGGTTGAAGGAATGCGAATGAAAATGGCCTCCTTCCTTTGTCTCTTTTCTTGCAACCACAGATATCTCGTTGTTGATAACCTGAAAGAAATCTAGGTTTAGAATGAGTTATATTTGTGCTAATGTAACGAATGCTTGGTTTAATTTAAGTTAAAAGTGATTGTTCACCGCTGCAGTAATGGTGTTCATGTGGAACAATTTTTCACGGCGAGATTAAAGTACTTAGACGTCGCGTGGAATGCTCATTTGGTGTGGTACTAGTCTATTGTGCCTGAGGCTTGGCTCAATTCCCGGCTTCCTTTGCTGTTGCATCTGCAGATGCTAGGCCCAGTCTCCTGATCCTCTATCCGATGACTTGTAGCAAAGAGTATGATATTGATTTCGGCCCTGTGCCGAGTCAGCCTGTTCTACTGAAAACATTCTTGGTACTTTTAGCTAAAATGTATGTGAGCCAGTGTAGCGGACCATCCAAAACCTGCGACTGTAGAGTTTTCATTTTATTGTAAAAGTGTATAGATCTTGTTACTCTTTTTAAATCTGTTTTATTTTTTTTTCTCTTGAGGCCTGTATCATTAAAACTTGTTCATAGTCCTTCAATACATAGATAAATATCTTATCTTAAATATCTTAAATTTTATGGTCCAAATTTTCTTAAAATCCTATAGATACAATAACGGTTAGTGGCATTTTGAAGAGGAGAACGGGGTACGATTTAAGCGAATACTGTTAACTTTTGCCTGACATCTCTCTTGGGTTACTTTGTGTCAAGTGTATAACCACATTAGGTACTTTGTTAATGGTCACCAGTCTCTCTTACCTTTACTTTGATATCCGCTGCCGAATAACCGGTAACGTTTAAGATGACGTTAAACATTTTGTCGTTGATGTTGGCTACATCACCAACAGACTGGGAGCTTCCGCTGCGTACAGTTATCACAGTGTCAGCGGACCTTTCCACCGGTTTTGGTTCAAGCTTGGTGGCTTCTATTGTCATGGAACCCCCACTGGTGGTCTTGGTAGTGATTGACTGTGGATCAACCCCATCAGGGAGGGGGTACGTACGGCTGAACGACGAAGATTCAAACCCAAAGTCACCCTCTGCTCGACGTTCTCCTTTTATGATTATCTGGAAAAAACAGTTACAATCGATATCATTGTCCATTCTCTGTTGAACAAAACCAGAAGTCGTGTTCTCTCGAATTCTTTTGAACTCAAAAGAACGCATTTTTTGAAATGTCCACTATCTGTCCTGGAAATTGAATGTCCACTTCATTTCTAGACTATCTCTTCAACTTCCATTGTCCTTTCTATATGGATATAGTTAGTCCTTCCCCTTCAACGTCCACTAACTTTCTAAACTATCTTTTTGACGTCCATTATATAATGTCAGTAGCTAATTCCTCCACACAGCATTCACTACAGTTGAACCCCGATAATTCGAACTCGGATAATTCAAAGTCCTCGCTTATTCGAAGTAATTTCTGTCCCCTTGGACTTGTTTTACCCCGATAATTCAAAAATTCATTGCCAAGCTGAATGAAAAACAACAGACGGAGTCAGATCACAAATTATAATGCTTTTATCCAATCAATACAATCTGGAATTGTTTTTTGACAGTTCACAGTTCGTTTATCTTTTTAAACACATCATTTACATAAATCTTGTGTTAAAACTAATTTGTAACCAGAGAAATTTCTGAAAAACTGTGTCAATTCTTGATGAAAACGAAAAAACGTGTTAAAAACAATTAGAGACAACAAGTTGTTCATCAACATTGTGATAACAAGGGTGAAACTGGTGTATTTATACTTGACCTCGATAATTCGAAACCCCACTAATTCGAAGTATTTTCGTTTCCCTTGAGACTTCGAATTATCGGGGTTCAACTGTGTCATTTCGAGAACTTTTCAACACCCTTGGCCTTTGCCTTCCTGGACACTCCAACCTCTACTGATTTTCTAGAATCTTTTCACTGTTTACTATCCTTCCTGGTTATCCCTCAACCTCCACTATTCTTCCTGGACACACCTATTAAATAGTTTTCTGGAAACTCCAACGCCCACTGATTCATCTAAATTCTCTCGTTTTAGTATTCAATACCTTTACGCGACCCACTCTCGCATGAAGCCAATTGGCCTTGCCTGTACCCCCACCCCTTGTTTATCTTCAGAATGCTCTCCAGTCTTTTATTACCTTCCATGGTAATCTGCAAATACCGGTATTTATTTTCTATTGACTCCTATCATAATTTAAGAGGATGATTTGAATTTTATGAAAATTTGATTGATTCTAGAAATGAAAACGAAAAACAACCATAGGAATATTGAAAATCATTCAAATAGAGTTAAACTACGTACTGATGGAAAATGTTTGCATCACGAAAGATATATGGATTCTTGTGAAAAGGAAATGAAAAAGCTATTTTATTGGTTTGAACTTTGACCCTAAGCTTTGCGTTTTTGCTAGAATGTTCCGTGTGTGCTAGCTGAACGCTGAAATTGAAAGCAATATGTACCACTTGAGGCTGCGATATGAACGCCTTAAATATAAACTTTGATTCACTTGAATGCGAAACTATGGTTTTCTATAGATTATTTTCGTACATTCCTCTTTAAAATGTTAAGCTTTTTAATTTTTTAAAAGTTAACAAACCGACACCGGCTTAAATTAATATTGAAATTAAAGACTTATTTTTAATGATAAATGATCATAAAATTAACGAATTTTTATTGCATTAGACAAAAGATAAATGCATCAGAAAGATGTTTATTGATTTGATAAGGGATATTGCTGTGTTTTTATATGATTCAAGCAAAAACTAAAAACAATAGAATTAGTTTATTTATTTATTTATTTTCCTCTGTACGGCCACCCCTCTACGCCGTAAGGATTATTTGCCGGTTACGAGCAATAAATTTTAGGTTCATACGGAAATGAAGTGTTTATTATTGATAAAAACACTGCTGTTCGTTTGTTGCCTGAAAATAAATTTACTTCAGCTAAAATGTCCCTGAACTGAAAACATATGTAGAGCTACTGCTGTTAACTGTCATTCAAGAAAACAGGTGCCAATCGGGAAAAGCCGCTAGAATTTTAAAACGCCATTAGCTTTAAGAATTCATTACATACAGTATATATTTTGGTGCATTTTAGAAAGCTTTTTATATTACAAAACTGCCTAATTTTTTAAATCAGCCTAGTCAAATTTGATGGATCTTCAATTCAGAAGAACTGCGTTTGTCTAAAATGTTAAGGTTTCTTTAAGGAAGAGGACAGACGGCCAAACCAATTTGTTTATACGCAGTGTTGCGCGATTATGTTTGTTGATTTGAAACACGTCAACAAATATATTGAATAAAATTTGAAACCAGTTGAAACTGACCTTGTTTCCTTCCACCTTGATACTGATTTCATCAGGCTTGTAAGCGCCACAGTCGATGGTAGCAATAATAACCGAAGACGACATGGTTGCGATCGGGTGTTTTTTTGACACTGAGAATTCCCTGTTTCTGCTGGTCGAAGCAATAGAACGAGTTGAAGAACAGAGGTCGGGATAACGATAATTGTCTCATCGACCGCACGACCTTTTGATTGATATAACACCAAAAAGGGCAGAAAAATGAAAAAATTGCAACTATCTAATTTGGTCTTAAAAAACTTCTTGACATTTCGTTTTCCTCTGGTCTGTTGCTTTGAAACACATGAATTAGTTTTTAATAGAATTTCATGCGACTTTGAAGACTGAAATTAACAGTGAAAGGCTTGTTATTTTTCTTGTTCATACTAAAGCGTCTTGAGATAAAATACGAATGGGTTTTTAAGTTTCTACAGGCAGCAGATTAGCGGATGAAGCCAGATTAAAACCTTTTTTTATCTGTCACATTGTTTATCAAGCAACACCCTTATAGTTTTGAATGACATATGGAGCACTTATCGAGCACATTCAGGTGCAAACCCGCCTTTATCGAGAGAGGTATTTTAAAATAAGTATTCAAGAAATGGGATCACTCTCAAAAAAAAAAAAAAAAAAAACGCGCTTGCCTAGCCCATGTGGCTACTGCAAGTAGAAATGTAAATAAATGCGAAAGTTTAATACAAATAGAAGCATATTTGAATCACTTTTCTTCACAATTCTATTTGATTTTTTGTGAAACAAAACAGCTGTAGTTCGTGATACTTTCCGCAAGTTTATGTCCATAAACAAAGAATCCAAATAATGTGAAATGATTTTTTAACTGGGGTCCAGGCCTCCAAAACGCTAACGAATTGAATTTGGGCTAACTTTTGCTAACCCCGGCTGCAAACGCCATTTTATAACGGACTTATGAATCTTTTCTGGCTGTTGACTTCTGTAAAACGGACTTCTTGGGAGATTGCAAGAATATTAGGCTTTCAATTTTATCCCTCCGTTGCCCTGCTGAGTTAGAAAGCGACTGAAAGTAATTTCGTGGCAAAATTGTGTTGAGAAAGCGACTGGTTGCATGACTCGATAAGGATCAAAAACCCTCCGTCCTTGTCTTTCCTTACAGTTGGGAAGGGAGAGAATTTGTAAAAATCGCTAAAATGGCTTGAAATCTCCACTGAATTTCAAAGACGACTTCAACAACACTTCAAGTAAATAAAATATTTTTTTTATTCTTTTATTCAATTCTCGAAGCTTATATGGGTTTCCTGTGGCTACACCATAACATAGTGGCTACGCCTACTCGAAAGGCAGTAACCACACAAAACGTTGTACTTGGAGATCATCCGACACCACTTAGTGACGTTGTAATACGATCTTCGTCAATATGTTCGCTCTAAATTCTTCAGGTTAAATGTTTCAATGGGAGTCGAACCCGTAAACTTTGCAATATTGCTGCAGTGTTTTGACAACTAACGTTTCTGTACATGAAGGACAATTTCATGTGTTCCAATAAAAATATAAACGATTTGTAACTTTTTCTAATACAATTAGATTGTTTTTAGATGCAAATGAAATATATACCTTATATTAAATATTAAGTTTTAAAACGAAATTCTGTGCAATATACTGCAATGTGATGCAAAGTGATTATGTGTAATAAATGTAATTTAATATGCAACTTTCGTTCACTGTACAAATCCGCGTGCACGATTGGTCAAAATTGATCACGTGATTTTGTTTTATCTGTCAATAACTGCACGTTCGTGGTTCAAATAAGTGTTTTATCCATGGCTTGAAAATGGTAGAGTCTTTAACAAATTCAAAACACAGAATATATGAGCCAAAATGAATTTTTTTTAAAGTTTTTACTGCAGCGAAAGTTGTCATTTATCAGAAAAAAAAAACAAGTAATTTGGCGGGCTTTTTGACATATCGTAACGACAAACTTCCGAAAATGTTTCCCCCATCAAGAAAGTATGAAGTTTGGGTTTCTTGTGTACAAGACGTTTGTGTTCGTTTTTTTTTTGTTTGAAATTGGTTGTTTTTGTGGTGGTAAACACAGGAAGCGAAATTATGCAGATTTCTGACTTTTACTGACAAGATGACAATGCTTACTTAATCGAGGATTCTTCTTGTCTCGCCGACTTTTGAAAACAATTCAAATACTGGTTGACTTCTTCTAATCCTTAATCAAAATACTGAACTTACTTCCCGAAGGACTGGTGATGAATTCTAAAACAAGGTAATTTGTTACATTTTCTTTTACGGTTCAAAGTTTCAGCTTTTGACAAGTTTGATTGAACGTTTCGCTATTTGCTCCAGAAAGTTACTCTGTTCGCGATAATAAAAGTTCTATTTTTTAATCTTTCTTCATGTACAGCTTCAGTTTTGTGATTTCTATATTTCATTCTATTTGAACTGCGCCATTTTAATTATGTATTTTTCATTATAAAGACTCTTATGTTCAAACTCTTGCTTCAAGTACAAGTTTGTGAACTCATGTATCGCGCCGTGTAATGAAGCGAACTCAGATTGCATATTTAAGGGGGGATTACGGTTAAAATTTTGGTGGATAGTAAAAGAGTTGAGAAGGAGATTTGAAGAGGGAAATTTTTATGGACAAGCACCAAACCGTCTCTCCAGACCATGCGAAAGTGGAACTTTGGTTTGGGTACGGTTTGGCGATTTTCTATCAATCATTAACTTCAAAATTAATTTTTCAACTTCTGTTAAGATCCCAAAACTCAAATTTCTCTTCCAAACTACCAATCTCCCCCCCTTAAACTTAACACTTTAATCTAATCCAAAAATTCTGAAAATATTCAAGATGCTTCCTTTGCATTCAGTCAATTGTGATTTAATTGAGGCTTTTTCAAAATTTCGAACTATGGACGGTAATATCATCAAAAGTAACGCTAAAAGCCGTCAAAAAGTACGTGCCGTTTAACCGTAATGCCTCCTTAAGGGATTTGAGCGAACAAGGGAGAAAATAAGAGAGGATTCCGGCGGGGGAAGAGTTCCGCTCCAATTTCTTAGTAAAGAATCTGCTAACAGGCTTTAGTGTAGCACACTCTTCATGGAGACCCAACTGATTTTCGATTGCCGACTCGTTCTTTGTTGGCACTTGTAATTGCCTGTTCTTATGATGACTATTTTATGTTGCATGCAAATTGAGAAAATAAAGAAAAGAAAAACGAAAGAAACAAGACTGGAGGAGACTTCCTTGCCTCTCGGTCACACTTCTTCATACTTACTTACTTTATCCTCTTCGTCGTACAGAGGGGTACATAAAGCCGTTTATAATTGACATTATATAGATTGAAGCAACTTGGGTTTTACCTGGGTTTTCTTTTGTGTAAGTAGCAAAACTAGTTTTTCTTAACCCAGTTGGTAGATGACTAGCGAAACAAATTGGCGTTGCTTTTAAGGTTGAACGAGTTCGCTTGCATCCTGTGTCCCCATATGAGATACTCGTGACATGGAAAGATGTCTTGGCAAGGTGCGATTCCTAATATATTGTAAGCCTACAAAACGAGTATTAAATTTTGTTGTATCCTCCATTTTTATTATTGTATTTAAAGTTTACGTATCACTTGTGGGTTTTTTGGAGGTACCAAAAGTCATTCTTATGGTGATCACAAAAGAAAAACTCGATTACGATTTTTTTTCATGGTGTAATTTGCGTTTAAAGTTTGGAAAAATCACTTCCGGTATCGTGCATTTTCACCCAGCAATGGGAAGCTGGTAACTACCCTATTGTTTTCTGGTCCGTGACGTCAGAAACAGAGTATAGTAAATTGCGATCGTGTCCTGTTTCTTTGACTGTATCTGTGTCATTTTCTTTTAAAATATGATAGCGAGATTTGTTTTAGGCGGTTGCAGCAACGTAAAAGATAAAGAAAAGAGAATATCGATTCATGCATCACCTTTTTAATGATAATCCTCGGCCAGAGACAAGGAAAATAAGGCGTCGATGGATTCAGTTCGTGCAAAGTTCAATGGATTTTTCGGTTCGCTATTGTTCTGCCCCGGATTTATAAAGCAAAGAGTATGACAAAGATTGATTAAAGACGATGTAGAGTTGTGCCGGCGCCTCGATTTTAAAAAGCAGCAGAAACAAACCCCTTTGATCGAGCACATAGACATTGGAAGGTTATAGGTAAGCTTTTTCCAAAATAATTTATAATTCAATAATAATTACAAACGTCGTCTTTAGTCAATCTTTGTCATACTCTTTTCTTTAAACCGGAGCAGAGCAATAGCTGGAACAATAATTAATTTTATTCATTGTGCTCTGCACGAACTAAATCCATCAACGCTATATTTTCCTTGTCTCGGGTCGAGGATCATCATAAAAAGGTGATACGTGAATCGATAATCTCTTTTCTTTCTCTTTTGTGTTGCTGCAACCACCTAAAACAAATCTCGCTATCAAATTTTAAAAGGAAATGACACAGATACAGTCAAAGAAACAGGACACGATCGCAATTTATCTATACTCTGTTTCTGACGTCACGGACCAGAAAACAATAGGGTAGTTACCAGCTTCCCATTGCTCGGTCAAAGTGATACCAGAAGTGATTTTTCCAAATTTTAAACGCAAATTACACCATGAAGGAAAGTCGTAATCGAGTTTTACTTTTTTGATCACTATTCAGGGTAAGGACTTTTGATACCTGCAAAAAACCTACAAGTGATATATACACTATAAAAGCTTTTTAGTTACCGTTTATAATTCATAATTCTTAAAGGACCCTCAGTTGGAGTAGTTTACTCGCATTCTGATAAACGAAAAAGTTAAGCTTGTTTATAATTACAAGACAAACTAGTAATAGTCAAACTGATTCAGTCTTGCATCTGTTGCAATGTTACTATTAATGATCATTCAGGTGTCTTGAGACGTACCAAGTTTTGTACTCATCCAAGAGTTCCGAAGGACCGTTCAAAAGAGTTAACAAAATGGATCTCATTTTTACTGCTTTCCACCACACACAAACTGATCCAGGTAGGGCAAATATTCCAAAATTGGAAACAAAAGAACTTTGGGATTTGTATTTCTTTTAAAGAATCATTTTACTCGTTGATTGATATTTATTGAAGCCAGTTCGTTGTAGTACGTGTAGGCACAACCGATTTCGCGTGAAACCGGTTGTGCTGCCTGTACCGAGAAAACCGGTTTAAACTAGTCTAACACGTGCGTGATCGGAAGATGACGAATGACATGTTTTGTTAGACTTGTGAGGATATGTTTTAGCTGAAGCATTGTCGAAATAAAAGAATCTTTCATCTATAACCTTCTTACGGCAATGATGATACATTTCAACCTACAGAGTTCGCGAAAATGTTGTTGTTAGAAGAGTGGTACTCAGAAAACTGGTCTAAACCTGGTGGAAAACCCCTGGAATTTTGTTGTCATCAGTCAGTGAGCATCATGATAATAATAATCGTAATAATAAAAATAATTAATATACTTTTGTACAGTGCTTATCCAAAGTTCTAAGCTGTTTACAAGTGAATACAGGGTTCATCAGTTGATCGAGGATCTTAGATAGTCCACAACAGCATAGAGACTGGGCCCACGGTTTAACGTCTTTGTCCGAGAAAACGCGAGGGTCTAATAATATTTACAGATGTATTAATATCTTCAATTACGTTAATATCCTGAGTGGTGGTCCGGCGGCAATCCAATTTGTTCACAAAACATAAAGAAATATGTCAAGTCATAGCAACATTGATGCGTTTTAGTTTTTAATGGTGATTATGACAAATCGATATTCACACGTTTAAGAAATCTAAAAGAAGTAGAAAAAGTTTATTAATAGTTTAACTATATCTTTTTGCGGTAAATTCCTAACTAGAGTGCATGATCATAATCATTGGTGGCACATGCGTGCTAGTACTAAATACTTACAGCCACGAAAATATGCTTTTGGAGGCTGACATTACCACTTTCATCATCTATCATATATATAGATAATGGTGATCCTGAATGTTAGCAGCATTGGACAGCAGCTATGGTGTACAGTAGAACGCCAAAGCTTACCCCTGATGGGTAGCTACCTCAGCTAGATATTATACATATATTTGGAAAGCAATCTCAAATAGCCGTGCTCGCCACTGGCCTGGAAACAAGAATAATTTGTGGTTATCGTTTTGCATAAATTACTTGGTTTTTGTTGTTTTCGTGATAGCTGTTTTGGTGTAGTAGAACGCCAGGGCCTACTCCTGAGGGATAGCTGCGTCAGCTACATCTTATAAGGAGCTATTATGGTGTAGTAGAACGCTTGGCGTTACCATGGCAGGTTAGCTGCCTCACCTAGATTTTATAAGCAGCTGTTTTGGCCTCAGTTTCGAGCCTCGTTGGTAAGGCATAGTTAACAAATATGCTCAGGTTCCCTGAGAAGATAATTAAGTCATAATGAAAGCGTAATACTTTTCAGGTGTGGCTAGAATGATAATCACAACTAGGTCATTGTTTTCACCTTAGTAAAAAATCAGACTTTCTTTTGATTATTGCAACAATCAAACCACAAGTATATATAGCACTGTACTTTCTAGATATGTACTAGTAGCTAACTTGAATCCACTGAAATGTCCACTAAGGCCACTACAGTTGGTAGTGAACATTACCCCTTAAATCAACCATAAATAACAGTGGGCCCTAATGTTAGGAGCCATGGACAACGTGAATTTGTAACTAGCGCGTGTATGTTGCTCACTTGGTCCTGATGAAAGATTTGATTTTGCCTTTAGATTTAACTTCAAGGAGAAATACCGCGAGAGGATGGTACCAAGTTGTGGCTATGGATTACTGGGGAAGAAGAAGCTCTCCTTCTGACCCAGTCCGCGCACCACTTATGCGACATTGAATCGCCGAGGTGGATTATAATAATCTAGCTATTTTGTTTCGCTCCCCTTTTTTCAGGAGATTTTATTTTTCAATGGATATGATATGTGGATGGTTGGCTAATGATAGGAATACTTGAGTAGCTACAAAATACACCGCAACTATTGTTCTTGATTTAACTGCGCATTTATTTTTAAAGAACGATGAATGCGCAGGAATAAATTACCGACAGTTGCGAGGTAGTCTGTAGTTAAGCTGGAATAATATTAATGTCGTTTCATTTTTGAGGTAACTAAGCTTAGAACTGAAGTTTCGGCCGTTTTCAACGCAAAGGTCTAATTCTGTTAAAATTCTTAAATATTTAAGTCAAGCTTAACGCTAGCTGTTATCTGGGTTAAAAGGATCGGTTCATAAAATGTTGTTCTTCACGAACTCAGTTCTTCGCTATAGTTGTTGCGGACCTTAAATAGCAAAGGTGCGCTCATTGCAATGGCCTGCTATAAACATTTACAGTCTCTGGAGAGCACTGCTAAAGAATTACTGCGATGTTATACGTAGTTGTGATTCCAGTTGAATTTTTGAAGCATTTTAAGTCTTCTTTCTGGATCAGCGTGCTCGTGCTCTATACCGGTTTCCACCGTTTTACGAAAATCGGTCAAAATTTTCATAATAAAAAAATAGATATGTATATATTTTTAATAAAAGTAAACAGCAAGTTGAATCTCGAAAATAGTTATGACTTTTTTTTTTTATTTATCCTTCTTTTGCCAATTACCGGAAATAGACAAGGGTTATAGACACGTTCTGGCGCAAAATGTTACAGCCCCGTCCCCCCTAAAAGTTTGCGCCTTCGGCGCTTGTTTCCCAGTAAATCGGTCAACATTTTTCATAGATCCATGCCAGGTGCATGTGACAAAACTTTTCCTTTCCCGGTTAAGTGGACTGGAAAAGGTGTCTCTGTGTAGTATGAAAGCGCCTGTGGGCAAGAACGAAAATTCAGTTTATAATGATTATCATTTTTGGCTTTAAGGAATTTCTGGCTTGTTTATTTAGTCGATTTTCTATCACCATACACGGTAAAGTTAATATTCCACCGCACTCGGCTGGCTGTATTTGATCAAATCGAAAGATTATGAAAAAAAATAGGAATATGTATCATGATGTGTCTCAGCGTTATATGGTTTTCATTATTCCACTATCTCTCCGCTATCTTTCAAAGAAAAGGTTTAAAAGACGCCTGCCTTTGAATTCTAGACAAAGCCAATAACTGCACGTTCAGGATGACGCCATTGAACGAACGAAAAATTGTTTCAGTAAAGGAATGAATTTATTACGTTTTCGATCAGTTTCATTTTTCGTTTCTTTATTTTTCAGACCATGTAATTTTGGAATAATCACACAACTATGAATATGGTTTTACTATTATTTTTGTAATTATGTGTTATTGTGGACCACATTTCCTTCTCACGTTTGCTGAAAATGATTTTTTTAAAAAAGTTTCAAGAGTATGCAGGTGTTCCGGTTACATTATTGTCAAAGTAAAGTTAATTTCTTTCAACCGCTTTACCCTATTTTAATTAAATCGAATATTTTTTCTAAGTTAGATTCTAAGACTCATAAACTGTTCATGAGAACATAAATTAATATCACATAAAAAGTTCTAATAAAGATGTAAATGATTAAACCTCAACACTGTGTTTTGGCATTTCAAACACGAGAACAAGAGTCCGAATACTGGCGGAAGTTTTTAAGTTTCAGAATACCTAAACAATTAATAGTTTCTAACTTCTGTATCCTCGAACCATTTGGATGTTCTTTCGCAAGATTCAGTACATTAAATATATACAAATAACTAAAAATCTGTAGTCTTTATTTTGTAGCATGCTATTTGTTACAAAATAGCCGTTTTTTTAGAAGCTGACGATAATAGGAATTGAAAGTTGCCATGTGAAGTTTATATTGATGAGTTCGAAAATAGGAATAGCTACCCGGCTTTAGGCATAAAATTGGAAAAAAAGGAGCCAAAATGACAACCGTTTGCTTTAATTAGTTTTACACGTACAAATTTTAAGAAATAAAACACGATGAACTTAAAAACAAGGAGATGAAAAATTGCAAAACGTGTTGTAAACCTTAAAGAAACGGCTGAAATTTCTATATGCGTCTAATTCATAAATAAGTTAAAGCAGAACATTGTTTCCGGGTGTTGATCATTGTTAGGAACTGCTTGAAATTTGTACTGTGTTGAAAGTTTTCCTTTACATTCAAATGAAGTTTTACCGTTGTCAAGAATTAATTTAACTCGTTTTTTAACATGTAAAACTTCTGTTTCAGAAATGTTTGTATGGAATAGTTTGCGTTCATTGTTCACTAAATTGGTTTCACATGGCTAACTTCTTAAGACGATTCGTGCATAAATAAATAGATTTAAATAAAAATTCAATATCGTTCAAGTTCTTGTTAGGTAATTCTTGTTTCTTGTGCGTCAAATCAAGGCAAGTGTTTAGTTTACAGGATTTTTTTGTTAAAATTGACTTAGATTCAATAAATATGTAAAAAGGGTTATTTTGCATATGACATGCAGATGTCGACGGGTGAAACGAATCGCAGAATGCGAAGATGTTTTATCCACGGAATGCACCAAAAAGAATTTTTTTTGAAGAGCGGTATACGTTGTGATTTTGTTCAAACATTTTTGTTGGAGAATAGAAAGAAAATATTGTTAAAGAATAGAAATACTAATACAAACTAAAAACATTAAAGATATGTTTTAAGTTCGAATAATGCGCTCTACAAGGGGTAAAAACATTTTTGCAAACAAAAAATAAAAATATATACCGCGTATATTTTTCTGTCTATAAGATATTATTTGCTGAGTTTGTCCTGGAGGTTCCAAGACTATGGCGATGCTTTTTACTTTTTGTTTTTTGAAGTTTCATATCTTGTCGCCATTGATCAATCATTTCACCAAGAGTCCGCAAACCTTCGCATATGCCTTCTCCTATTTTTGCCGAAGTCGGTTGCACAAACCAAAGATGTTTCGTGTTCAGATTGTGCAAAGATAGTTTATTGATCATTTCCACTGGCCCAACTGCGTTAGGTTTGTCTTGTTTGTTCGCAAATACTAAAATTGGCGCGCCGTTAATTTGGGCCGAGTTCACAAGATTGAAAAGCTCTTCCCGAGCCTCTTCAATTCTCGTTTCGTTTGCACAGTCAACAACAAAAATTATAGCATCAGTCTGACGAACGTAAGCTTTCCACAACGGACGATTTTGATCCCTGCCTCCAACATCCCAAATTTTAAACTTAAGACCTTTACTAGGTCGAACTGTCTCCACGTTAAAAGCGGTTGTCGGCACGCAGTTGATGTGTTCCCGTAGTTTACTACGATACAAAATAGACGTTTTTCCGCTTTTGTCAAGTCCAACCATTACAACATGATAAGGCTTGGAGCGTTTTAACTGTGGACGAAAGCGTCGAACGGACAGAAATACGATGTTTCCCATAAATAACTTGTAAATATTTTTTCTTGCTTGTCAAAACCTGTATTGGTGTTGCGGCAAAGACAATTTCAACAAACCTGAATGACACTATTTCGGTTTTCTCAGAATATGGCAAGGCTTTGCTCCTAAACTGTTTTCAATTTCACTTTTAAAATTTTCATTGCAACGAAATTTAAACTTGCGATCGAATTTCAAATGCTCTCACTAACGAAAGCGGTATTTATATAAAAAATTATGCAAATAAATTTTACAGCTGACTTTCCCGTAGGCGTTGATTGGACGAGCTTAATGAAAATGGTAAATACTTTGTTTTTACAAAAAGCACTTGTCAAGGTGCTTTGTATACAAAACAAAGCTCGCTTGTATTTGAGAAATACTTGCGAAACAACATCCCTGGGGAAAGGGAAAATGAATCAATGAAAGTTACTAAATTTGTAGCATGACAGAGCGTCCTGCTTTCGGTTCTCGTTTGTATTTGCTATCACGTCGAAGTTTCAGTTTTGCCCAATATTTTCATACCGTCACCTAAATAAATTACGAACTTCGTTGAAATAACACAAAGTTATGCAAATGAAATTACGATTAAATGTATAAATTATATTGACCATCGACGAAAGGTTTGTTTTGGCAAACTTTGTAAGCTGAATTGAACAAGATGCAAAATAAATTCATATTGTTTTTTTAGAAAACATAACCGAGTGATTGGAGTTTTGTTTCACATTTCTGGTCGTCGGTTCACTGATTGAAGAAAAGTAAAAAAAAAAACTTTTACTTCATGGTTTTCCCTTTTTGGCCGGCGACCAGCGATTTTCGCTGTCTGTTAATTGCTTGAACGGGATTGCCTTTTTTAAAGAGCTTAAGTTCTCTGCATGTTTATACTTTAGCTACTGCTACCATTTCACCACAACTACTGTTGCTGCTGCTGCTGCTGCTACTACTACTACTACTACTACTACTACTACTACTACTACTACTACTACTACTACTACTA
>JANCMA020038800.1:0-16463 GCA_024336925.2 Zoanthus solanderi
GGCTAGAGATAGGTTAGCTTGGAAGTCAATTTTCTGAAAACCGTTCAACGCATGCCAGCATGTAAAACGGACGTAAAACCGAATATGATGATGATGATGATGATGGGCCGTCATTGAAAAATGTCTGACGACCGACGATCGTTAATTTCGGGCCCTAATGTTGCGCATCATAATTTTGAGGCAATTACAGTATTGTATTTGATAGCCCCACTGACAAGGCCTAAAAAGTCCAAAACAGCTGTCCATGGCTTCCAACAGGCTCAACTTTATTTTTGGGAGATTTAAGGGGTGATGCCTGTACCTACGTACTCCTTGTGCCCATTTTAGTGGCTTAAGGTTTGCTACTGAAACACATTTTATGCGCTAAATAGACTTGATGATTATCATCCAGGCCAGATCACACATGCATTACGCTTTCAGTATTACTCATCGTTCAATTACAGTCACCATACAGTTTGCAGTGTTTAAGTATTGAAAAATAGTCTCTATGGTAATTTTGTATTCCTTTCAGGCTTTGGTGAGATCCATCACATGTTGGACGTTGAGTCGCTATGCTCACTGGGTAGTCAGCCAGCCACACGAGGCATATCTGCAACGGCTAATGACAGAGGTATCCTGCATTGATATTATTGTTGACAATGGTAATTTAACTTAGAAAACGGTACTCTTAGATGTGAAGTCGTTAGTTGGTGAATTTTTTTTCATTTTTAAGAGTTTTAAGTACCGTGGTACTAAATATTTTTAATACAGTTTTATTAGAACTGCCGAGGTCTAATTTACAATATGTTATCAAATGATGTGCTATAACTAAGTGTGTGTGTAAAATTTTGTGGCAGCTTCTGAAGAGGATTTTGGACAGTAACAAACGAGTCCAGGAAGCGGCTTGCAGGTATGATTGTGATGGTGGTTGTGATAATGATGATGGTGGTGGTGATGATGATAATGATGGTGATGATGATGATGATGATGGTGATGATGACGATGATGGTGGTGGTGGTGATGATGATGATGATGGTGATGATGATGATGGTGATGGTTGTGGTGGTGATGATGATAGTGATGGTGATAATGGCGATCATGTTTATGATGACAGTGATGATTTAATTGTATTGTGTAAATCTGTAAAGTGTAGTCATAATGCTACTGTATGTATATAATACCTAATACCTTCCTGATTGCAATTTTAACGTTTTTAGTAGGCATGTGTATTAGTTGCCTCAGACAGAATAAAATTATATACTTTGTTGTTGTATTGTCATCAATTATAGCTTGCTTTACTGCCTCATTAAGTTAAGCTTATCTTCAGAAATCTTGTAAGGAGCCAAGTGGCCACTGGGAGCCAGTACTTATCTCCAGTTTCTGTTGTGTTAAGCCTGGTTACGGAATAATTGCTGGATCACTGAACTAATTATTTACCAACCAGAGTGTAATGCTTATAAATTCAATCCATCTGGTTTTCACTTGAATATAACGATTGCTGAAAAAGGACTATTATCGACGTGGCTGAAAAAAATATTTTGGTGATTAATGTGATCAATTTGGGTCACTTTATTGGATATCTTGAGAAAGAAGCGTCAAAAGCAATTCTTCGGGTGCTAACTGATGGAAGGAGAGCAACAACCTAATATCGAAGTGCTGAGACCCTGGTCCCATAACGCCAACAAGTTATGGACGGCAATGCGCGGTCGTGAGACCTGGATAAAAAGGCTGTGTCTTAGTGGATCAAACAGGCTCTAGCTAACTTACTAACTCAAGAAAGGTTGCTGCAGAAGTACATAGAAAGGGTAGTTTTGTGATTTTCTACTTGGTATTTTTCAAAGGAAAGGTCTAGATGTGTTTTAGTCCATGTCTGGAACATGAACAATGCATACCTGAAAATCATCTACTACGCGATGTGATTTACGAGATATACAAGTTAAATAAATTTTTCAATCACTTTCAAGACTGCTAAAAGTGATTGTTTTAAAGATAGTCTTGATTGCCGAGATAATTGGTGATTGCTGAGAATTTATCTACTTTATTTACCAATCACACTACTTTCCATATAGATGTACCTCATGGTGTGAAACCTTGCATGAACTGATGCACAGAGACAAAGATATTCTAACTAAAGGCTTCATCATTTATTTCTCATACAGTGCCTTTGCTACACTGGAAGAGGAAGCATGTACAGAACTTGTGCCATATCTTGGTTACATTCTGGAAACGTTGGTGTTTGCTTTCAGCAAGTACCAGGTACTTAGGAATATAATTTTTTTTCACTAGACGTTCGGACTAGTAATCACTCAGGCTTACTTCCAATGTTTTACTAGACCTTACTAGTTTTTTTCATTTACGTTACACCACCAGCCATTAGTTTAAAATACACTTCTTTACTCCACATAATGCAATGCTCTTCTGTTTTTTCTGTGAAACCAAAGTGCCTGCGACGCATCATTCAATCATCATGTGCCCTCTGTTTGGAGAAAGTTGCGTTCAAACAGAACAGAACACATATTTATAATGAAATGACGTAAAATGGAATTTTTCTTTGATTTCACCCGATTCTTCCATTTTTTGTACAGTTCCAGTTAAAATCATGGAATTACATATTTGAATTGAAGTCATGAAATTTGTATTAGGGTTATAATTGAAGTAATTTAGAAATAATTTAGATCGGACCGAACAAACGCAACATGAAAAATATCGAAAAACATTTACTGGAATGAAATATTATTCTTTTTTGAGTATTACAGTATGTTTATGATAATGCTGGTTGGAAAGTGCGCCTTTCACATTAATTAACGTGGAAGGTATAACATAAAACAAGAAAAAAGTATTTGAAAGTCATTAATTTCAGGAACTGAAACGAATACCAACCTTGTACTTTATATAATAGGGTGTGTACTGTCTTTCGCAAGTTTTAGAAATTAAAAATGTTTTTTCAGGCAGTTGAAAAGTTTTTATGAAATTGAATCTTAAACTCAAGGCTATCTAAAAGTTTTTGATTTTTAAGGGGCTTGCTGTGAGAACAAGTTGATGTTCAGTTCATAGAGGAACAACATCGAATCACCAGTGGTCTTCGACAGCTATTTCCAGTTAATTAACGAAGTACATAGTTATAACACAAGGCTCTCCTCCAAACACGCTTTTGCACTGCCAAAAGCAGGAACAAACTATGGCATCTTTAGCATCAAATTTACTGGTGTAAAAATATGGACTTCGCTAGATGCAAGTGTAAAATCTTTGTCCATTAAATCATTCAAAGCCAGACTCAGAGAAAGATTCATAAAAAAGTATGCAAAATGCATGGAAAATCATTTAAGCAATCTAATGTGGCACTTTTTTAGAAGTTCAGTAAAATACAAACTTTACGGTTTACACGTTATAAACGCCACGTTTTAAAGTTTTATTACACCTTTTTTTGAATTTTTGCCCTAATGACACGTTAAAGCCTGAATGAACTTTTATTTCCGAGACTTTAGGTATAGGTTTTGACAAGTTGTTAAAACAAATTATATTGTAAAAACTCTGTTTAAATACATTTCTATTCACAGCACAAAAACTTGTTGATCCTATATGACGCTATCGGAACACTAGCTGACTCAGTAGGCCACCACCTGAACAAGACGGAGTACATTAACATGCTGATGCCACCACTTATTCAGAAGTGGAACCAACTGAAAGATGAAGACAAGGATCTGTTTCCATTGCTAGAGTGTTTATCATCTGTCGCCACAGCCCTTCAGTCAGGATTCTTACCCTATGCACAACCTGTATTCCAGAGATGTGTGTCCCTTGTTGAACAAACTCTGGCTCAGAGTATGGTAAGATGCTTTTAATGCGTTAAAAAAGTTATAGAATTTTATCTTGGATGATAATGATTAGCTGTTGTTGAAAAGCTTAAAGTTTGTTTTAAATCTCATTACAGTTTTTTTCTATTTCTCGCATTATTTTGCAGGCAGCACAGACTCACCCCGATCAGATTGAGCCACCAGACAAAGACTTCATGATTGTAGCTCTTGATTTGTTGAGTGGTCTTGCTGAGGGACTGGAAAGTCAGATAGAACAGTTTGTTTCGAGGAGTAACTTACTCACCCTGTTGTTTCAGTGCATGCAGGTGATTTAAGACACAACTAGACTCGGTTGCTGTGAATCTCGGGCTATCATTCTCTGTAGCACACTGTTTTGTGAAACTGCGAAGTTCTGATAAATGCATTTCTCGCCTAAAATAACCCAATTATGGGAAGTTTAATATTCGATTTGTGGGAGTCAAAATTTGGAATTCTATCCAAAAAAGTTTCAAATCTAAGTCTCGGCACCACTTCAAGAAGTTGGTGGCCAGCTTTCTCTTAGAAAATTATTAAACAAAAAGTTGATGCTAGAATTAGTACCTTTGATTTTCATACCCTTATCCTCATAAGCTCTCTATTCTCTTAAGCCCATTATCCTTGCATTTTTGTCTGTGTGTAGATGTATGTGTCTCTTTGATTGTCTTGCTTGCTTTATGTTTCTGTTTTTATATTGTTGCTTTTAAATTTCTTCATTGATCAATCTAAAAGTTTTATAACATATTCTGCCATGAACCTGAGATTTCCAACCAAATATCCCTGGCCTAGCCACTTAACTAGATTAGCTTTCGCTATTTTTAAATGGCTAGGTGCTCATCGCCAATAATTTTCTAACTTTAGCCATTTTTTCCTAATTATTTTATAAAAGAAGTGCGTAATAAAGAATGATGTTGTTTTTGTTTGTTAGAAAATCTACCGACTGATCACTTCATTTTCGTGGACATGGCCCCTTTTTTTTGCACTCGGCTGAGAAAAGACTAGGTTTTATTGAAACTGCGTTGAGTGAAATAGTTTTACAATATAACAATGTCAATAACAATTAAGTAATATTTGCGCACAAAGCTGGAAAACTATGGGGTAGTTACAATACAAATATAAGCTCTCATGTTTGAATCAAAGAATTTATCTATCTTTTGTTCTTCGTCATCCGCGGGTTGACGAACTTGATTACCATGCTCACAATTATAATTGCTTGACTTTTAAAAACAAAATGTCGAAAACTGCAATTCCAAAGTCTACCAAACAAACCTTTTAATCTTGACTTCACTTCGTTCTTAGCTGTGGCGGACTAAAGTGTCTACAGCAGTCCCACATCGCATTTCATTTCTTGACCAAAAGCCACCTTTGATTTGTATCTCCAGCTTAACCAGAACTTTTTAGATTGTTTATAGTATTTTAAGGATTAACTATTTTTTTTATCTATAGATATAGGCAGATAGATGACCACCATTAGTTTACTTTATATTGTAAACTAGAATTATTTGACACGTTAATAAAGTCTTTATTATTATTAAGGATAGTTTTCATAAGAACTTTCGTGGGCAGAGGTTAAGGTGGAGCTCATTCTGTGAAAGTATAGGGCTACAGAGAATTCCTGCAGTTTAGTAGTTTTCTCAGCTAAAAACTTAACTTACACAAAGCAAAAGCAATACATTTGCTTGAACAAATATGTATAAATCGCCTTCAACGATAATACTAAATCCTGCAAACAGGTTTAGTAGTGAAACAAGTATTTTCTTTTATCGTTTATCGAGATGTAGAAAAGTGGTCTGGGTCGAGTATTATGTAGGTGTTATACATTATTAGATTGGATTAGATTGACTTAATTTCTATTGTTCTCAGAGAAATAATTTCTTTTATTCTACTTTTGTTAAGTAATTGAATTTGTAAAAATAAGTTATCATGCAGTTACGTTAATTACTATTGATTTTTGTTTCCCGAATTAGGACAAGATGCCAGAAGTGCGGCAAAGCTCTTTTGCTTTACTTGGTGACTTAACAAAAGCCTGTTTTACTCACGTCAAACCTTGTATAGGTTAGTGGTGTACCTGCTGCTCCATTCTTATTATAAATGTTGACAATTATAACTGTTGGTACTGTAATTAGACTGTTATTGGTTATGGTGATGATATTAATAATGATTTTGATGATATTATAATGATTGTGATGATAATGCTAATGTTAGTGATTTTAAGTAATGGCAAAAATGTTTAAGATGTTGGGATTGTGTGAAAACCAAGAATAGACTGTCATTGTTTACAGTTTAGATTACGTTCTCTGTTAAATAATTTAGTTATCAAAGGCCATTCGAAGGCAATGTGTCCACGACAAAATCACAGTTTTTAGTTTTCTTCCGAGATTTTAGTGTTATACTTGCAATAATTGATTAGATAAATGTTATGTTTCAGCCGATTTTATGCCAATCCTGGGTCAAAACCTGAATCCTGAGTTCATCTCAGTTTGCAACAATGCAACTTGGGCCATTGGAGAGATATCCATTCAACTCTGTATGTAACATATTGAGTATTAAGTATTTGATAGCTACAGTAGAAACATTTGATTGAACCTCCAACATCTTTCTTCTTTTGGTCCGGGAATTAGCCGTGGTTTATTAACAAATGGAAAATATCTAGAGCAAACCATTCGGTTTTTTAGCTTTTTTTTTCTTTTTGGTTATTGCATCATTACAGAACCTGTTAACTTTTTTTAATTTGTTAAATAAACAGTAAAAGAGATCTGGAAAACAATCTTACATGCAGTACCTGCTCATGGATCCGGTCTTCTTTTTTGGGTAAATGAAAAAACAGTAATATCATGGCAGATTTATTTAGATAGCGCAATTTCTATCTGAATATGGTAAAATACAGTAAATTTACTGCTATGTACAAGCTTGACGGTTGAGTCTTGAGTCATCAAATGCACTGCCTCATTTACATTTTGATATTAAAACCGCTTAAAGCACACAACAGCAGGATCACGCTCGTACAAACTCAGTCTCAATGATCATAACCGCGAAGATCATTTATAACGTCATTGTTTACACCACAATACAAACTCAGTCTCAATAATCATATCCTCGACGATTATTCATAACGTCATTGTTTACACCACAGTACAAACTCAGTCTCAAAATCGTAACGTGGACAATCATTTATACTGTCATTGTTTACACCACATTACAAACTCAGTCTCAATTATCATATCCTCGACGATTATTCATAACGTCATTGTTTACACCACAGTACAAACTCGGTCTCAAAAATTGTAACTTGGACGATCATTCATACTGTCATTGTTTACACCACATTACAAACTTAGTCTAAATATCTTAAGAAAAGAGTAGGGTTGGAATGGTTTGAAGCTCATTGGTTATACGTGAAGTTAAAGAGTCTGAATTAGTTTAGAACTAGGGTTGATTCGTTTCGAGTTAGCAATCATTTCGTGTGTTCCACAGCAAATGACATGTGTCCTTATGCCCAAATGGTGCTGACACAGTTAATTGATATTATTAATCGGCCCAACACCCCCAAGACCTTGCTTGAGAACACAGGTAAGAAAATAACACCTTCTCTTGTCTCTCGGCATTTATTGATTACAGAACTAGTTTTTACCATTTGAACTAATTATGAAAACCTCTGAAGATGCTATTTGCTTTTCGCGTCTTGAATTTTAAATTGAGCTGTTATTCTATCCATTTTTAAGTAAAGAAAAAAAATTGTCACGTGGCTTTTGGTATTCCTGTTCACCAAATATTCATTTTCTTCAAGACTTTTGAGAACTTGACTAAAACAAAGTTTACCAAATTTAACTGGTTTGTCTTCAGTTTATTCAGTATTCAAAGACTAAGCAGAGCAGTTCAACATGAATGTGTTAAGATCAAATATTATATACTAAAATGTATTTCGGTATTTGCTTGGATCTTGAGAGACAAGGTAAATGTTTTGGATTTAAAAAGCTATAAAAATTGGAGATTTAACTGATGAAAGAAAGAGAGAGAATTGCTTTGTTAATCTTTGACAATGCAAGTTTGTTGAAATAATAGATCAGCTTCAAACAGGCGTTTATTGAGTTGATTAAATACAGGTTGAAGTGAAGACAAAACAGTCCACACATATAATCTTAGCATCGGAAATTGCTATTTTAAAATCCTCATTGAGACGGGCAAGATTTACCCTATTGAAACAAAATGCCAGATGAAAAGTTCTTGAAAAATACTATCCAGAAATTCTAAAGTTCCATTTCTTCAAATGACCCAATTTGGTATTTTTGGAATTGATGACCCCATCGCGTCCTATTTTTTTATTCCTTCCCTTCTATAGCATTACCACCACATGAAGTATTATATCAAACACGAGAGACAGTGTCTCATCACATTTTCAAACACTGAGAAGAGAGTTGGAAATGCGACGCGGAGCGGAGTATTTTTGACGAAATTCGAAGTGTTTGGAAATGTGATGAAACTTTGTCTCGAATGTTTGATATATCTTCTCAATCGAAACTAAAACTAAGGAGTAAATGAAGAAATAAAATCGTAAAAATATATGCATATTAAGATCAAATTTCGAAACCATGGTCACGGTTATGATTTCTTTTGTTTTAACTTGATGAATTATTAATGAGTTTGAGAATGGCAGTTCAAACTAATCTTTTTTCCTCCAAATTTTACATTTTTTTTATTCAGTGCTATGTTTTTACTACTTGTGACTCTATTTTGGATTTGTTTTATTACACAGTGCTGAGCACAACGCATCAATTATTTCAACTAGCGTTTTGATCAAAGAGCCAAATCAGTTTTACTAACAAAACCAATTATTTGCACCAAAACGTAAATAAATTGACCCATTGTACCATGTAGACACTGTTGTTGTACGAGTCAGCATTGTACAGATAATAAAAACATTGTATCTAGGTGGCGTTTATGTTTGTGTGTTTGATTTTCTCATTGCATGACCTTCCATTTCTTTTTCTTTCTGTTAATTAACGTGTGCTAGCCATCACAATTGGTCGGCTGGGTCTAGTTTGTCCTCAAGAAGTGGCCCCTTTGTTACAGCAGTTTATTCGACCGTGGTGTGTATTGTTTGGTTTCTTTTATTTCTCATGTACTTTGTGTATGCACAGTGTAGCGTGCATTTATTGTTGTATTCTGTAATATTGTCGCCTGACAACTGTGTTTATTAACTTGTAACTAACAAAAACTGACAGAATCCTGTACACACAAAGTTGTTTTGTTTGTCACTTGCGGTCAGTTATAGAAATAGTTGTAGATTTTCTTGAATTAAATTAGTTTTATTATTTATTATTTAAAGCTTATAGCTTTGTATAGTAAAGATCATATTTCGAGTTACCAGAACAGCATATAAAATTATATCTGGTGTTAAAAGTAGTATTTAATCGACTTGTAGAATTTTTTTTTTTTTAACTATAGTCGAGGCTGGCGAGTTAGAATACCATACAAGTAATATCCAGTTGTATCGTTTATCACTACAAACTAAATTAGTTTTAGTGTTTAGTGTTTGATAGAAGTACACCTTTATACTCCACTATGAAAACCTTACCTTAAAATTATCATTAATGGTAACGCCCTTTTTGCGTTATTCTTCAATGCATTTTAAATCATAATTTTTTTCATTGAAATTTATAAACAAAACATTATTAGATGGGCTTCATGAAATACGATTTTATCTTCACCTTGTTGCAAAAAAAGTGAATTTTTTACAACTCAAAAATTTCGTGTATACATCTATGCTTTGTTGCAATTGCCTCCATTTCTATTGTCATGCGGATGACGTAATTTTAGGTTTATACATCGACTGATTTGTTATGATTGAGAATGAGCAGCGCTGTTCTGCTACTTTTTTGTGGGCAAAATACAAAATGATTGCGATAAGGCTATGTTAAGAGACCTTTAGACCGGAGTACTGGTACGAGATTTCAATCGCGCGACGTTTATTCAAGCAAGCACGTCGAAAGGATGCTATTTCAAGCAAAAGTCGTCCTCTCTCGCCAATGAGTTTGGTGGGAAAAACGTGTGCGTGCTTTAAATTTCATACTCGCACTCAGATCTAAAGTTGTTTAAATATTATTTTTGAATGGCTTGCCATGAGACCTGATATTTATAGTTTAAAGCCCTTCTACACGAGCAATTTTTATGTGACAAGTTTTATTTGACAAGTTTTATTTGACAACTTTTATTTGCTGGAGTAAGCCTCGTCTACACCAGCAATTTTTATGTGACAAGTTTTATTTGACAACTTTTATTTGCTGGAGTAAGCCTCGTCTACACGAGCAATTTTTATGTGACAAGTTTTCTTTGACAACTTTTATTTGCTGGAGTAAGCCTCTTCTACACGAGCAATTTTTATGTGACAAGTTTTCTTCGACAACTTTTATTTGCTGGAGTAAGCCTCGTCTACACGAGCAATTATTATGGGACAAGTTGTTTATTTGCCAGTGAACGCTCCGTCTAACCGAGCATTTTTTATTTGAAAACAAAAAATTGGAGACTGGGAACTATGGATGACATAAAAAAAAAAATTGTCAATTTTATGTGTTGTCTCGTCTACACGGCCAATTTTCTGTATGTGACAATTCAGTTTTATTTGCTACATAAAAACTAACACGCTGGTTTTTCAGCAAATATAATTGTCATACAAAAATTGGTCAATTTTGTTCATCTACATGAGCAAATAAAAATTGCCACATAAAAATTGCCACATAAAAATTGCCACATAAAAATTGCCACATAAAAATTGCTCGTGTAGACGGGGCTTAAGTGTGTTCATGCTCTCAGCTTGGGATGAAACATAGTACTAGTGATCGTGCTTCAAAATCGATCATAGCAAAATTTCACTACTCCTTGTTACATTTCATAGCATGTTAATTTTACCAACTTTGCTAAACTAAACAAGCATTAGTTTCTGTATATATGTGAAAAATGGCGTAAAATTGCTAATACAAGAAATTAAGAGGCTGCCTGCCTAAAAAACTACCGAACGAGTTTTCCCGTCAAAAATAGATTTCAATAATTTTTCTCTTATAGATCATTTAAAACTACCAAAACTGACTCTTTTATGTCAAACGCCTTTTATTATAAAAATATAAATAATAACTGAACTCAAGTGAATGACCTTAAAAAGCTGTAACGGCCTCTTTTTTTTACCACCCGAACTTTGGCGATTTCCTAACAGCATTGAAAACATACCCTAAAGTATACCTTAATCTCAAATATATAATAGTCAGCCTGAGGATTAACAGCCATAATAGCTGTTATTAGCTATGCCATGCTGATGTGGTCCAGAAGGGACGCATTATTTTCTTTCATAGTATTACAGTCGATTCGAGTCGTAGACAATGTCTTTCACTTAAGTTCAGTTTATATTTTCCATAAATTGAAATAAAAGAAGTCGATTTAGTAGTTATCAATGAACTAGTAAGTTACCTGCAAAAAACCAGGGAACTTTACTTTTGGCACAAATTCTTTAGTCGGAGTTTTTGTGGACAGCTTTTTAACATCTGATTGGAACAAAATAGCGCACACAGCGCAACGAACATTTTACCAAACTGTTTGTCAATGTACTGTAGTTTCGTTTACACATTGTAGCTATGTGTTTGGTGTGTTTGTTTCTTTGTGTCAGGTGCACATCGCTGCGGAATATCAGAGATAATGAAGAGAAAGATTCTGCATTTCGTGGAATTTGCAACTTGATCGGTGTAAACCCTGGCGGGGTTGTACAGGTTAGTCCATTTTAACAGAAGCTTGAAAAGCTATTTGTATCATAATGATCAGAGTATTTGGGAAAGGTATAGGTTAACGTGCGGTTAGTTCTTTAAAATCGTGTAAGAAAATATTTCGTGAAACTGTTAAGTTGTTGCACGCTACTTGTAGATTAAAAATACAAATGATGCACTGCTAGTGATGGTGCTAAGCAGGAGATGCGGAAGTAATGCATGGGCAGTGCTGGTTAACTGAGCTGCACAGTGATAAACGGTGAAAAGAGGCACCAGTGATTAATAGTGATTGCGAAGATAGGCACAAGTGATGGGCGGTGCTAGTAAAGATAGGCAACAGTGATGGGTGGTGATAATGAAGAGAATCACAAATGATGGTTTGTGCTAGTTAAGACAGACAGCAGTGATGGTTAGTACTAGTGAAGAGAGGCAAGTGATGGGTGGACTCGTGAAGAGAGGCAGCAGTGACGGTTGGTGCTAGTGAACGGAGGCACAAGTGATGAGTGGAACACGTAGAGACAGACATTAGTGATAGTTGGTGCTAATTAGCGGTGTCACAGGTGATAGGTGGTGCAAGTGAAGAGAGACAGCAGTGATGGTTGGTTCTAACGAATTGAGGCAGTAATGAAAGGAACTGTAAGTAAAAGAAGGCACATGTCTGAATGATTGCTATCTAAAACGTCTAAATTGACTCTTCTCTGTGTGTGCAATAATATTAGTTCTCAGTGATTTTCTCATCGGTTAAAGTAACGATTTTTCACTAAAATTTAGGATTTCATATTCTTCTGTGATGCTGTGGCATCCTGGTCAAATCCCAGTCCGGATCTGAAGGACATGTTTTACAAGGTAAGGATAATTATATTTCTAACCTCAAATGTATTTTTTGTTAATTATGTATATTGTGACTTAAATGTATTGTGAACTACAGCTTTAGCTTTGAAAACAACAAACTTCTCAAAACAGCGACTCTGAAAGAAGGAAACAAGAAAGCTTCTTATTAATAATAGTAACATTCGTTATTTGAGAATACTTGAAGTGGTTATTTAAGTTTTCGATCAGTGTTTTTCTTCGCTATTTATGAAAGAAAGCTTATTATTTAGGGTAAAATTTATTTATTTGTAAATCTGTTTTCAGAGTAAGTCAGTGCTCAGTGGTGCTTTGGTAGATGAGAAAAAGCTTGACTTTTTGCATTTGTGCAGATCCTTCACGGGTTCAAGAATCAAGCTGGAGATGAAAACTGGAAAACGTTTTCTAGTCAGTTTCCCCAGCCGTTGAGAGAGAGGTTGGAGAGTCAATATGGAGTGTAGGGCAAATCCAGAGAACCTAAGGGTAGGTACGTAGTGCCAGAAAATGTTAAACTTAGGAGCCAAAGGGTTAAATAATATTATTGAAGATGGAAAAAGAAAGAAGAAAGTCAGATATTCTGTTTGGGTATAAAGGTATTGACACGCATTTGTTATCCGCTACAATTAACGCTAATAGATGTGCTTGGTGTCAATAACTAGTTTCTCGTTGTAGGAGAAAAAATGGCGAGAATGGAAAAAAAATCTTTGTTCGTATGTCATAAATATTTCATTTTGCGATTTTTATACGTTATTATATAGTTTTAAGAAACACTGAAACACATCACTCCTCCTTGCTACTTATTTTTTAGAGAATTGATGTTAAGTAGTTGAATTTATTTGTAATTTATCATTTAATTGTGTTATCCGGTAAGGTAAATGTTGTTCCATTGTTCTTCATTGAGCTTTTTTTTGTTCTGTCTAGGTTGGGGAAGAATGATTGATTGCTGGCCGTGTTAACCTACTCCAGCACAATATGTTGTGCATGAGAAGACCCTACCGTGTCCCTTCGTCACCGTGCCGTCCTTTAAGTAACTCCCAGTATCGTGTTATGTGACCTTTGTCCCGTAATGAGTATTGTGCTACTAATTAACAACGCTGCTGCCATGGAGCAGTAAATACCGGGTTGGGCGGGGAGGGGGGGAGGGATGGGCGGATACTGGATATGCGATACATTAGTGTTTGGCGTCCATTCTTTGTGTAGCGCCATAAATGATCAAGATATGTGATTAGGGCATGTAAGTTATCCTCGTTGAGTTTAATTAGGGGGCAGGGATGCGTTAAATGTTATCAGTCATTTCGTCGTGTTGATGATTGTGATAACAGGAGATTAAGGGGCTCTGACATTGTGTTTGGTTAGAAACTTGGTTGTATTTTTGTTCTTTTTCTCTGCATTGTACATTATTGTATGAAATTACGTGAATCCGATAAATTACTTATCGGGAAAGACATCGGGCATTGTTTTCTGTTCCAAATTGCGTTACTGATTCTTTTACCGGTCATTACCTGACGTCATAGCGGCCATGTTGGTACTTTTGAACAGAAGTGTTTTGGTGATTTTTTTTGTTTAGGCACCAACTCAACTGCTTGGTATTTTTTCCTTGGCATCTTTAAGTAGTGCGTGAAACCAAGAATATGGATAGTGATGCTATTCACAACTAGTGCAAATCCCTTCCATTGACGTCACCTTGCACCAAGTGGAAATTTCTTACATTTCATAGTTTTATAACAGAAGAATATTCAACAAATTTAAGTTTTCTTGCTGAAATATTTCAATTTAAGTGAAGCATAATTTGATGCGAAAGAAGAAATGGGGTTAGTTTTTTTACCTAGTTTATTCCCAGCCCCTTATAATTACCTGTACTTTGAATTGCTGCCGGTGGTATTGCAGTAATATCAGATGTGTCTAACGCTGCTGCACTAACTTGCTCTGATAAAACGGCACAGCTGCGTGCCATAGTAATAAATTAATGAAGTCCGCTTTTGTGAAAACTCAGCGGACTTAAGTAATAATAACATCAGTTTTAATGCTTCGAAAAAAAAAGTTAGAATCTTTACAGTTGTTTTAAATTTGAATCTCAATTTTGACTTGAACAGAAAACTAGTTGTCCAAATTAAAAACTACTTTCTCGATAGCAGGTTGAAAAGTGTGAAGCTAACAGGTGATCAATCTTAAAATTTACACATTTAAATTGCATTCCATATGTCAGATTGCTGATAGTCTGTTTTTCGAATTCTTGGTATTTAGTTTTGTTGGAAGACAACTTTTACTGTGTTATGCTGGATAGCAGTCTCAGTGAATTTCGTAATCAGATACGCATTTCATTGGTGTCGATTGCTATCTCTGGAACCTCGATCCTTCTCTCCAGCTGGATTGGATGGGATTAAGCGAGATCTTGAAGGACATTTTTGCTGGATCAAAATTGTCTGCCTCAGTTGGACACTTGTTGATGCTATTACAACAACAAATATTTAAAACTATCATTGTTTAGTTGAACCTGGCAAAAGAGTTAAGGAAACTGCATAGTTTATCCAATGAGAGATCTTAATCCAGGTAATAACATATAACTAAAATGGGGCAAGGTTTTCAGTTTATTCACAGCTTGCTTTAGAAAGATTTCAGTTCAGGTTAGCAAAATTTTAATGAGATTGGAGTTCATTTCAGTACAAAAATATTTTAGGTGCTACTGACCTAGTGAATGTCAATTTGGTCTAAAATCATATTCGCGATTTCAAAATCAAACAAGCCTACTTTGCGAGTTTGATTTGAATTCGCAATTTCGATGGCAGGATTCTTAGTTCCAGTATAAATTTAGTTAACCCTTTCAGTCCAAGGCAGTTATCATCACCCAGCTTCTCCTTACGTAACACATACAAATAAAGATCTTTGGTAATGAAAAAATGAGAATTAATCAAACAAATAAAACTACTGAATATTAAAAGTAAAATTATTTCAAACTTTTTCAATGAAAGTACGGGCGCAAGTTGGAAGAATTTAACAACACAACTAGGATTGAAAGGGTTAAATTCATTTTGAAGTCCCTTTTCTGCAGTTGTTCGAGGCAAAACAGGTCTCGAAGCTTTTGCACATTGGGCCATTCCCAGGTTTGGTTTGATTCTTTAACAGTACCTATAGCTACTTGATCCAAAATGGTGTTCAGAAATGGAAAGAGCAGGTTAACATAAGTTATTAGGCATAGTTTCAATTACTTTAAAAATGACAACGAATTTAAAATCAATATTTCTAAGCAAAGCTTGAACTCCAATGATACAAATCCTAAAATATCCTATTTCTGTTGCTTGCAAGTTTTACATATTTGAAGTCATTAGCTTAAATTTTACCGTTTTACTAATGTCAACCTGCTCTTTCCATTTCTGGTTACAATTTTGACATAGCTGATTGATTGTTTGAAGGTATAGTTGTGGTCATATAACCCCACCTGCAAAGGGCCTAGTGTTGAAAACAAGCAAATTGCATGAATCTCTCGTAATTTTAAAATGGTTTTAAGTGACTGATTCTTACTAAGTAGTATAGTTGGATTACTTACGAATCGACATCGTTCCAACTGTTTAAATGTAAATTCATACCAAGTAAGAAGTGAAAACGAAGTTAGTTCTTACTGGGTTAGTTCTTGATTTTGAATTTGCGCCTCGTTTTGAGATAAGTTGAGTCTGGATTAATAACGTTTTACTAAAGCTTTTGAATAATACTTGGAGTTTGTAGTTTTCGTCTCTTAGAAATAGTCAGCATTTACCGATCATTTTTTCCCGTCGTATATGCGGATCTTGTTTATTCGCATAAAACGTTTTAGTTCATTTTTAAAACAAGCTTGCCTGATCCTTAGAGTAGTAGGTCTTGTTTCTCAAATCTTGTAACTATTTCGTCGCTTTACGTTCAACGTAGATAGAAACACAGAAACCCAGCCGTAGTTGTACTTAAAATATTTAAAAGTGGTTCTCGCTTTGCTGTTTCAGGATCTTCTTTTCTGCTGTGGTGAGTGTTTGGAACGATTGTATTTTGTGTATTTCAGCCTCGATTTTTCTTCAAGTTTTCTAGGATGTCA
>JANCMA020038898.1:0-16462 GCA_024336925.2 Zoanthus solanderi
ACTTGTACCAGTGCAAGACAAATTGTACTGGTTTAAGAAAGATTGAACCAGTTCAAAATCATATTAAACCTGAACTACAACAGTGACAATGATGTTGAGAACTAAGGAAATAGTGACGATGATCTGTAGATGAGTTAACATATTCATGAATATTTGTTGCATGTTCATGTATTAAAGTGTTCCTTTTTCTCTGTTTGTTCTAACAATGATGTTTTCGTTTTTTTTATCAGCTTTCAAAGGAACTGGGCTTTCCTGTTGTCGCCAACACCCAGTTAACTTTCACCAAGTGCCTAGATATGAAACTTCAAAATCACATGGATGTTGTTGTTAAAGTGGCAGAAATTGCTGGGAAAGAATTCTCCATTGAACAGGTACTTGCTGCGTGCTTGTTTTCACTGTATCAGATTTTATCAATCCATCTAAATTTCACAGTTTTATAAATTGATATATTATACACCGCAGTGAAAGGAATTTTAAAACTGATGTTTTGGGCTGTAGTCAGAATGAATGTGGAGTGAGCACTCACTCCAACGAAGGACTAGAATCCGAAACATCAATTTTAAAATTATTTCCAGTACGGTGTGTAATTTATTAATTTATTAAGACTGTTTCTGTAGAAACGCCGTAGCAGCATTCCATCTAAATTAAAAGTGTTTTTATCCATTCAAAGGTCGAATCCAAGTTTGTCATTTTAACACCATACAGGGCTGGGTTGTTCAAAGGTGGGTTAAATTTAATCCTGGGTTAAGCAGAATTTACAGCAGCAAATGCTTCACTTAAGAAAAGATTACGGTTCTTATAAGATACTTCTCAGATTTTCCGAGAGAAAAACTTGTTAATCCCAAATTTACTGATCAAACCCGTCTCTGTAAGGTTGGAAACAAAACCATGGGTTAAATATTTAACCCTGGGTTAGCGCTAATCAACCTTTGAACAACTGGGCCCAGCAGTTTGATCCTTAGCATAAATAACGATGGCCTGAATGCTAGCAGCCATAAACTGCCTCGTCAGTATGGAACATCTTACAAAATGAGGCACTGGTTCTCTCTCGAGATATCAAAGAATATTAATCAGTAATCTATGTGGAATGTGGAAATAAAAGATAACCAACTAACGGTAAAATTTCCGTATTGGGGCGTGCTCAATTATACACAGTTTATGCATAAAAATCTCACCTATTTTCTATTTAGCTAATCCTAACCCTAACCCAACAGGACCCAGTACGCCCCAGTACGGAAATTATCCTCCAACTTACTGTGTGTAACGAGTAGTTCCGACTGATGTTTAAAAATAATCGCCGACACAACTTGATGCTCTGTGGATTCTAAAAAATACAGACAAATGCAAGCAAGCATTTCAATAAATATAGACGCAAAATCAAGTGACGCCTGATATATACGATATACTAGGATAAAGTAGTTTAGTTTTCCAAGCTTTCGCCGATCTACGGCATTATCAGGGAATGAAGTGAAGAGTATACAGGTCCGCAGCAGTGGGAAAATTTCTGAGGAGGGGAGGGGGGGGGGCTATGGCAGCATTTTTGTACCCAAACCCTTTTCAGCTTAAGCGTTAACAATATTTCTGTTCAATGGTAACATACATGTTTATATGTGGCGGAAATAATATATTTTTAATATTTTAATCTCCATTGACTATTTAACGTATTTCCATATTACCTACCTTCATAAAAATCTCGGGGGGGGGGGCAGGATCCCCCCTGCCCCTTCCCTGCTACGGGCCTGGTATATCGGGTGAGGTGTGAGGCTAGACGATAGAGGTACAGCAAACAAAGGGACAAAGGTAGATACATAAATGCAGTGGCAATATTAACAATAGGAGTTCAGCAAACGAAGCAGCAAAGGTAGATACATAAATGTGGTAGAAAGAGTTAATGAAAATAAAATATAGTCAGAATAAAATGTGTTGCACATGCGTGCTGGTAATACGTGCTGGTAATGTGTTCTGGTAACGACACAGGCACTGTGGTTGTGTCATTACCAGCACGCATGTGCAACACAGTTATATTCTATATTCCAGCCACATCCCACAAGCGTTACACTTCTAGTTTACTTTGTATTTTCTGTGGGAATCTGAGCCTGTTTGTTAGCTGTGCCGTGAGGCCTAATAAGGCCGAAACAGCTGTCCACGGCTGCTAACATTCAGGCTTACTCTTTTTTTAAGGGTTTTAGTACGGGCTTAGTCCCTCTGACCCGCGAGGCTATTGTGCCATATTTAGTGGCTGTGTCATTACCACAACACAGTTAAATGAATTATTTGGTTTGGCCTGTTGGTGTGGACGCGCGGTAAAACAAAGGGACGATTGTTTCGGATCAGCTACTATGGCGTCAAACAGTTTATTGCATAAAATACTATGGTGCTCGACCAATGGCGTTCTTCCTAAAACTTCGCAGGCTTTGCTGTAGCTCATGCTGGGCAAAATTATCGATAGTGTCCTTTTCTCGATACGCACTAGCTCTTTCTTAAGGTACTGCGGAAGCGCGTTGTAAAAAACTGGTTCTCCGTATTCTACTGTAGATCGCACACACGAAATATAGAAAAGAACTAGGTCTCAGGGAGGAAGTCGAGCTCGTTTCAGCTGTACAAGAAAGTATAATTTCTTGGTAGCTTTCTTTACTATCTCATTCACGTGGGCGTTCCAAGTTAAGTTGTCGCTTCTAGTTATACCTAATAACTTAACATTATTGACCACTTTGATTTCATTACCATCGATGGTCACCGCCTCAAACGGCTCAGGATTTCGAGAAAAAGAGATTCTCAATTATTTACATTCATGTCTAGGTTGAGAACTACCCTGTTCTTACGGGACCATTCGATTAGTTCGTCAGCTATACCATGGACATTTCTAACATTTCCCTTTTGGATAACCTCAGAGGCGGTTGTGTCGTCAACAAATATCCATAAAAATGGTGATTGTATATCTAAATCATTGATCATCAAAACAAACAACCACGGCCCTAATTTTCTGCCCTGTGGTGCCCCGGAGGGAACTGGACCCCATTCGGAAAAGCAGCCCTCAGCTAACCTAATGTGCTCTCACTGTCGCTCCATTTCCGTCCGTCCCAAGGGACGGTCATCATAGCCTGGTAAAAACCGAGGCGAACGTTTGGAAGAACTCGAGAGCAGATCAGTGAAAACCCGAGACGCAGTCTTCACAAACTTTGCTGATCGACGCAAATTTCAATAGACGGCTCATACTTGCTCGTACTAAGTACTTACAGGTAATAAAAGTGGCCGTTGTTAGCGGACCTGCTACAAGTCCAAATATATCAGTGATCCTAGGTTTTAGCAACCATGGACAGTTTTCTCGTCCTTATTAGGCCTGAGAAGAATTAGACAGGCAGTCCGAACCAGGAATATAGGCCGGAAATTTTTTGAAAACACGTCTCTTTTTTTTGCAAAAAATCACAAATTCATTAACACCCAAACTATTTAGCAGGAAATGCGGTGAATTTAAGGAGTATCAATGCTGGCAAAACCAAAAGACGCTGATGCTCTCCTCTGTATATATGAACTTTTAACCTTTAATCGGAGTATGTAGACCTTGCATCAATAAGCCAATTCGTTTAAGGCCCTATAAAAAATGTTAGCAAATCATCTCATTGGGTCCGAAATAATGGCTGAATCAATTCCTTTTAGTATAAGAAAATTAAGGGAAGGATTTTCTGCTCTATTAGTGAATTAATCTAGCCAAGTTCCATAAGTGACCAAAGTATATGGTTGCGCAATCTCTCGCCCCTCACTGTCACACTTTTCGTACTTCGCATTTCGTTTCTAACTGGTAGGGACCGCAGAGCTATATAGCTCCACTAATTTTGCGAAATTTTGTTTGGATTAATAGAAATAAATGCATTTTGAAATTTCAAAATTTCCCCAGAGTTCTAGAAAGCCCCCGCCTCGGCCCTTTTTGGCATGCGCTATGCACAAGCTTATTTAGCCCCAACAATCTGAAATATGCTCCGCGGTCTCTGTCTGAACTGAGTTGCTATATATATTGGTATTCCAGTCACATTAAAAATAATGACTAACCCATTTATAAAGCATGCCGCAAGTCGCAAAGATAGTTCAAACTCTTTGACTTTAAAGTGTCTATATCATCAAAATGGGTTTTTACGGATTCGGATAGAGCAAAAAAAGTTGTTTAAGAAGTTCTATAGTAGATTTTGCTATAAACTTTTAGTTTTGGAGTTATAACAGCTCAAACTTCTAAATTTTGCGCTTTTTGAAAAAAAAAGTCGAGCGCCTTGATTACTTGCAAAGAGCATGGGAACTAAGAACATCACCATAAAATACTACACAAATATATAGGATTTTTAGATTCTCTTTGAAGTTATGCTTACTAGGTGTGTAGATTAAGGTTTTTCAAGCACCACTGATACCAGTAGAGGAATGTTTTTGTACCAGATACCTTTATGAGGTGATATCACGACTGTAGCGATTAAAAGAGGAAGAGTTTCGATAAAGTTTGTGAATACAAAGAGAGACAAATGGACGACAACAATCCCAACAGAAGGGTCGCTGGCTTCGCTTGACGTTTAATTTGAACGAAAAATTCAGTTTTTCACTGAAAAACAATGCTTTCTTTCGCGATGTTAGTCCAATCTCTATATTAGCACGTTCTTATTTCCCATTCCTCCCATAGGCGTAACTTTTTTTCCAATATAGTCCCTTTGAGCGCTTATATCTCCAAAACTAAAAGCTAAATGCAAAATCTAATATAGAACTTCTTAAACAACTTTTTTTGCTCTATCCGAATCAGTAAAAACCCATTCTGATGAGATAGGCACTTTAAATAAAATATTTTGCTGATGGTTTAGTGGGTGGCTTCATCTGAATCGTTCTTCAATTGGTGAGGATTTAATGGAGCCGAAACCAATTGCAGTATTGCACGCAATTTAGGCATCCTGCCGATGAACAGTAACTGTTTTGCTCAATTTATTTTCAGCAGCATTCTAGTTGTGTCTGTTCGATCCGATATCTATAATTAGTGAATACCAAAGCAACTGATATCCATTTTAACGAAATTGGCTCTCGTAACTTGCGATATCCACGACTATTAGTATTAGTTGATATTGTTGTAGAATTGCAATACGGTAATGTATGTATGTATATATAAAACCAAATGGCTTCACAACTTTGTTTTCTCATGTTTTAGACTCAATAACGACTTCTAACCTAAGGGCTTGTTCACAGACCCTCGAGTTGTGTTCGTCGGACGGGTTATTTCAAAGGATATAAGGGCCTGGAACCAGCCTTCTTTCACAGTAAACAAACTATCTCGGAACCAAGCTCCTACATGCACTGAGGAAAAAGCCTCGGATTCTGAGCTGTATGCGGTGAAAAAGCACACATGAAGCATGGGCTGCATATCGATAAAAAGTTGTTCTAAACCCCCCGAGACAAACCCATGTCAGAACGCAAAACTATAACTTTAAAGTTTGAACTCAGTCCTTTAACTTCTTAAAAAAGAGTTTTTTTAAATTTTTGGTGTCAGTGTTATTTAAATAACATGCACTGACACCAAAAAATTTTAACAAAATGTTTATTTTAGCATTTTTATTGGTGTCACGCATCAGTAAAATCATTTGGTTATATGTTATTTACTTTAACTTCTTATCTTGTGTGCCTTGGTGTTGTTTTTAAAGGCAACCAGATTTCATTGTTCTACAGCTCTTTTGTAAGGTATTTCATTGATAAAATAACTTGGATAGTACGTGCGTTTTGATTGGCCAACAAGTGTTTTCATAGCGCTAGGAAGCACAAAAATGACGTGGCGATATGAATTGCTGCCTCCATATTGTGAAAATTTAGTTTCATGAAAGAAATAAAACTGTACAAGCGCGCTTCATTTACCGTTTTTTAAGTCAGAAGTGTGAATTTTCGAGCAGGTGAAAACCCTCGACTGCGTCTCGAGATTTTTAAAATCTGCTCTTGCATTCTCCCAAACCTTTGTCTCCGTTTTCACAAGGATATGAAGGCACGGAGAACATGCTTTATTTTTTAATAGCTATGTTGTAACTTATGTCATTGCTCTACAGCTCTGCTGTAACTTATCTCATTGTTCTACGGCTCTATTGTAACCTCATTGTCCTACGACTCTATTGTAATGTATCTAATCGTTCTACGCCTTTATTGTAACGTATCTCGTTCTACCACTCTATTGTAACGATACCTCATTGTCCTACAACTCTATTGTCACGTATGATTGTTCTGCGGCTCTATTGTAACCTCTCTGATTGTTTTACGGCTCTATTGTAACGTATCTCATTGTTCTACAACTCTATTGTTTTATTTGTCCACATTGTCCTACAACTCTATTGTTTTATTTTTATTTTACGGCTCAATTGTAACGTATCTCATTGTCCTACAACTCTATTGTTTTATTTTGCAGGACCCCACTGAAAATCGCTTCTTGCGAGTGGGTTTCCTGGATAAATTATTGTTATTATTATTATTATTGTCACGTATGATTGTTCTACGGCTCTATTAAAACCTCTCTGATTGTTTTACGGCTCTATCGTAACGTATCTCATTGTCCTATAACTCTATTGTCACATATGATTGTTCCACGGCTCTACTGTAACCTCTCTGATTGTTTTACAGTTCAATTGTAACGTATCTCATTGTCCTACAACTCTATATTGTCACATATGATTGTTCTACAGCTCTACTGTAACCTCTCTGATTATTTTACAGCTCAGCTCAATTGTAACGTATCTCATTGTCCTACGACTCTATTGTAACGTATCTGATTGTTCTACAGCTCAATTGTAACATACTTCGCCAGATAAAATCAGCGATAAAACGAGTAAGAAAAGGTACATTTTTTATTAGGGGAGGGTGTAGTGCTATCGGAGGGTCAGCAGGAGTGCAAGACCTTTTGAAGCTGATGTTCGGGGAAGGGTCACAGATTCTCAACAACGAAAAGTTTACTACATGTGACTTCTATAAAACCGACTCTTTATTTTACTATATAAATACAAATTCTTTGCAAGACTGAAACAGCTTTAATTTTACATACTGAACAAGATTGAACATACAAGTATTCCACGCAGCCTTTTTATTGGTGTTGAAATATGTTATTTTCCCAGCTAACAAAACCATGGCTGTCAACCCGTGCTCGCTTCCTAAGAGTTAATTTTTACAACTGGATGAACGATTGCGGTCATTAGTCAGAACGTTCTTATAGGAGGGAGGAGGGGGAGTGCGAAATACCTAGTAAATCTGTCACAGGGGGAGGGGTTCAAATTTTTGGGGGAAAGGGTCGAAATCCCCCTGAACACCAGCTGGCTGACTCTCCATTTGGGCTCAGAGAGCATTAGTGATAATATGATATTACATAAAGTACAACAAATAAAACGTTTACAAATAAAAAGTTTACAGAATAGAGCAGCTCTATACGTTTTATTTGAGTAAAAATTCCTAACCACTCCATTTTTGTATTCATTTAGCTACAAATTTAACTTCAAATTTCATGTTCTATGGAAATCCTCTCAGCTTGAGTGAAGAAGAAAATTTAAATACATCATCTGCTCTTTCCAAGAAAATGCATCAAGACTAGCTATGTGTGTGGTTCATAAATTCAAAATGTGAAAGATTTTCAATTACTCGAAATTTTTTTTTTCATTTTTCTTGCTTTTGTAATCCCTTTCATATTATTTGCTTACTCTATTACTTAACAATTGTGTTTTTTGTAAACAAAAATGAATCCAAAATTATCAACAATGACAAAAATAAAGTGGTGGATAGGTTGCTGTCAAATGCAGTTTTGACAAATCAAAAGGGAAAACTTTATAGATGATATTACAAGACTTCGAAAGCGAAGTGGCCATGTAATTTTCTATAATATATACATATACATATACATATACATATAAACACCAATAAATCTTCACCACAATCATCATCGTCACCGCCATCGTCACAACTACCACCTTAATCATCAAAATCGTCACCACCACCAGCTAAAACTTTACACAAGTTTCAGAGATGATCAGCAAAATTCAACTTTGAATTGTCTAAATTACAGATCCTACCTACTCACCAAAACACTTCAATAGTTTTTTGTTTTAAAAAATAATTCAATAAGTAGCTGATTGTTAGTCTATAAACTAATTTGTTAATAAAGTTAATTAAACATAACCAACATCAGTCACTCCTTCTGGCGGGTGAATAACTAGAGAATCAGTTGAAGCCCAGGACAAAATTTCCTCTTCTATTTCATCATCATCGTCATCCTCTCGGAGTCGTCTAATGGCTTCTTTCACTATATCGGTTGATAAAAGAAAACCAGATTTACACTTGTTTCAAAAACAGATAACAATAGGAGTTCCCTTTATCTACTTTTGCCTATAAAAGGAACGTCTATGTTAGCTTTTAAGATTCCGCTTACTTTGTCCATAAATGGTACCGGCTACCTGTGGTATGATTCTCCTTTACCTCGCTTATGTTCATCAAAGGTACCTGCTACCTGTGGTATGATTCCCCTTTACCTCACTTATGTCCGTCAATGTTACCTGCTACCTGCGATTCGAATAAGGTACCCGCTATTTGTGATATGATTTCTCTTTACCCTATCAAATTTGTCAAAATACCAGCTACCTGTGATATGATTCCCGTTTACCTTAGCTTTAGCTTACCTTTCTACAATAGTTTTACCGCCCGTTTTTCTTCCCCAAATACCTTTATAAGATTTTCCATAACAAACCTTTATCTCCAGGGGGGATTCCACATAGAGTCAAATAATGCATCCTATCATTCTTGCTCATTAAAACACGAGTAGAAGTCTTGGCTTTCCATCCATTGAAACACAGGTGACATTGGATTGTATCATCTGGTTTGCTATATGAATGATCAAAAGAAAGGTCTAACTATTCGAGGAGTATTATAAAGTCTTGGAAAACTAAAGGTTAAAAGCCTTAGCGGAAGAAGGTGGATATTTTTGACATCACCAACGTCATTAATTTACTGATATTTTAGCAGCATACCAATATCATCATAACAGTCATCTAAAGTATCACCTTCACATCATCTTTCACCTTTACCACCTACCTGTGAATGCCATTTGGATCGTAAATGAAAACGACACAACCCATTCCTGGGAAAATCAAATCAAAAAGTTTCATTGTAAAATACCAACTGACCTGTGGCAGAAAATATTTTTGCTGAACACTTTAGTTCATTTTCTTTCGGGGAAAATAATCTTATTGCAAAACAAGAAAATTATAAAAAAAAATGTTCAGTGTGCAACTAACACAAGATGGGACCGCAGGGCATTTGAAGCGGGACCATCAATGCCATTGATGTGCGAGATGATTATAGAGATTGAGAAAATCACAATCTCAAACCCAGTCTTACAAATCATTGTGTACCAAACAGTTGCATTGATGGACCCACTAAAATTGACCTCCTCTCCCTTGATGCCTCAAAACATTTGTTTTCAGGCTTTTCTTTTACTGCCGTCTGGTTAGCCTAGTTGGTAAAGTGCCAGTCTACCGAGCGGGAAGCCGGGGTTCAATTCCCCGCTAGACCATCACTCCGGGTCTTAAAATAATTGAGGTGAATGTGCTGTCTTTGCTTTAATATCTGCAATGGTTGGACCTTCGAGTTCTCTCGAATAATGACGTTAAACTATAGGCCCAGTCTTCCAACCCTCTATCGGGGGACTTAAAAAATCCCACACACAAATATCATAAAGAGTAGGATAGTAATCCCGATGTTTTATTATCTCTCTCTTCTACTGAGAGCATTATTTGTATATAAAATATTTGTGCGCTGCTGTAGCGGATGATCTAAGTCTCTCAACCGTCAATTCTGTACTTGCATGTAAAGCGAATTTGAACACATTTACATGGTGAATGCGCTATATAAATGTGATAATAATAATAATAATAATAATAATAATAATAATAATAATAATAAAGAACTTATATAGCGCTCATTCATCGCTGTTGTGATATTATTATTATTATTACTAATTACTTAAAATGGAAACATAACGAAACAATCATTATTAATCTGAATATATCAAATCTGCTTCCATTTAATTACTACAAAATAATTGATTAAGAAAATAAAATGAATAATTATTTGAATAATCAGTTCGAAGCATATTACCGCCAACAGCCTGAAGTTGCTCTTGTGTAGTTTCTGAAAATTTTCTCATAAAGGGTTTATCATGAAGTAACAATAATAACACATCCCTCTGATTGACATGTATCAGTCTCTTGGTGATAAAAGGTGCTATCACGTCGATACCCTATAGGGTAAGAAGGTACACAAACACGCATTCAACATAAAGTATTCACTGGCGACATTCGCCTTATAGAATATTGCATGTAACTTCGGGAGGGTGATCAAGGTCTTTAACTATAACAATTATGATGATGTGCTATGATGATGAAGGTGATGATGATGAAGAAGGTGATGATGATGATGATGATGATGATGATGATGATGATGATGATGATGAAGATGATGATGATGATGATGAAGATGATGAAGATGATGATGTGCTATTGCACACTGGACTTCTAAAGGAACTTCAGTTCTTTGCAAATTGAACTTTTAATGGCATTTCAGTTCTCCAAAAGTTTGGTAACAACGAGTATCCTCAAACTTCTAATACTTTTCTAAGAACTCTAGCTGTGTTCAGAATCACACTTTTCTGAGCTCATCCATCTTTGTGTCTATTCCAATACTCTCTAATCTTTCTTTAGTATCTTTAGGACTGTTCCAAATGTAACAATTGCTCCTTTTGCAAGACTTGTCAATGCCAAACTGTTGGTCGTGCGTGGGTTCCCTGGCCTAGCTGAAAGAAGAATATTTGCACGAACTTCCTTTCGCTCCTCTACCGACAGGGACGTGAAGCCATTGTCATAGTCTCTTATTTCGACAATCATCTGCCATCGTGGCTAAAATCTAAACAACAAATTATCACGGCTATTACTTGAGAAACGGTTGATTTTGGCTGCGTATTTAACTATGAACAAGCAAGACGAAGTTCAACTAATTTCAGTGTTTTCAAGCTTCAGTTTATAAAAAATACCTAACTCTTCACTCTCAATACAAAACCAATTTATTGTAACCTCTTGAATGAGTCTAAAGTCACACTCCACTTCGTCTGCTTCACTTCGGGAGATGGTTTTTAGCCCACTGTTTACAACCTGAACATCGAGGCAAAATTGGTATTACTATTATGAATTACGAAAAACCATTTTATAAAAACAAAACCTATGATGAGTAGAGCACAAAGATATAAAGCAGCAACAACAACTAACGAACAGTTAATGCGAAGTACAGTTTCCATCAAGACTTTTCAATTTTTTTCAGAAGACGACCTTACTCTAATAGTTGCCATAATAAATCCAACAACATATGGTTGTCAAACTGGACGGTCTCGATTAATTTATACCATGTCTCGCAAGCAAAATGCTTACAAAATTCACTAGAAATGTTTGGGTGTCATGTTTAAAGAGAGGAAAACTAACTGATGTTCTAAGATTGACCAGTATACTCTACCTTTAACTCATCACCTTCTGCACTGGATTCTAGTATTCCTTTAACTGCCTTTGATACAAGATAGATGTGTCGTTTCTTTCCCCCACTTGAACGAGTCATTAGTTGAGAGAAAGGAAAATTGCTTTTGAAACCGTAAAACGACCTGAAAAAAAACAAAAACATTGGTAGATACTTCTGACTGCATTTGAAAACACGTAGACTTGGAATCATACCAAGCTTAGCAAAACGATTTCGACAGCAGAATACAAAAGAGGAATATAGTAACTCTTTTAATGGCTGGCAAACAAAGGATGTGTCAAGTCAAACACTTGTGCATTATGTGTACAAAGTGAAGATTAAAGATTCAGAGCTATGTGACTTTTGCCATGGCAAAATGGATACATTATGGCACCTTTTATGCTCTAGTAAAACAACACAAAATTTCTGGATAGCCGTAGAAAAATGGGTGACGAAAAAGACATTCTTAGTGAACGAAAACTATAGACAAACTGGACGGCGTAGAACTTAATTACTTTACACAACACGCGCTTCTCAACCTCTGTAAAAAACAGCCAGATATTATAAAATATTGAAAAATACCAAAATTTACTATACTTTTAAACCACATAAAAAAACTATACCTCTGTCAAAAATAAATCCTCTCAGATAAGAAATTTTAGAACAAACAGAAACTTCTGTTCTCACGATACTAACGACAACAAATTACGGAAAACTGTAAACATAATCAATTCAATCTCGGGGGAAAAACGGCATTATCCCTGAGAGAAAATGGAACTATCACCTCATCTGCTCCTAACCAAACCCACTCCAAATATCAGCTAAGCAAGGTCACTAAAACAATGCAGCTACAAACAACAGACCAGTTTCCAGCACTAATCTTGCCACAGGAAACTCATAGATTTATTGATAAATGACGTCAAGACCAAGTTAACAAATGCTCACACACAATACTCTCAAACAATAATAATGAGCGATACATTTTTGTTATGTTATGAATAATTATGTTGCTTTTGTTTAACACTACCATACAAAACTTCCAATATTTGCAATAAAGTTCTACAGAAAATGTAACATCATGAATGCCATTTTAATAAAACGGTATTTGTAACTTGGTAATAGGCTCACTGAATTTGTGGCCAGTGTTCATCATCTTCCTCCAGAAACACAAAAGGGTCTTCTTTAAATCCTTGGCGGTACAAGTTATGAAGTTTGATCTTCTTTTCTGGTGGTTGCCTGGAAATCACAACAAACACTTCTTTCAGAAGATATTTCTGAAAATAAGAAACGAAAAAGGCAACGCAACCAAATAAAAACAAAGGAAAGGAGACTAATAAAAACCCAAAGAAATATGATGTTAGTCTATCGCTTTCTTGGTAAGTTACAATCTAAAATGTGGTAAGTATTTACATACATAATTCCTGTATTATTTCGACAATTGATACATATGCAAATGTTTAAGTGCATCACTACCCAAGTCACGATATTCGGACAAAATATTTATAAGTTCTAAATACATTGATTAACAGTTAAGATAGTTGAAAATTCAACGTTTTGTCACCAAATTTGTTAAAGTCGTAATCATCTTGCAATGGCAAGCTGGCTGCTTGTGAAAAACATTTTGGGAGAAAACTGGAAGTTTTTTTCTTAAAAAAACTAGAATTTTTAGGGATAAATGAAAGGCATATAGGGCTGTTTGAGGGTTATATTTAGAACAAATAAACAACTTTTTTTACCTTTTCACCACTGATATTTAAGGGAAGCTGAACACCTAAATTAATTTTTTATATGTTGAATTGTATATATTTGTGATTGCAAATAACGTAGTTTTGCTAGTAAAACCTTTAGTAGAACGCCATATTGCAGAAAAATTGCCTGACGTCAAATCGAAAGTTTGCACTGTGTTTATGGAATTATGATGCCATTCTCATGCTATTCTCTAAAGCTAAATCTGTTTAAAAAATCACATTCACCAAAAGTTTACAAAAAGAATAGAACGTGCATGGCATATTCAATTGCCGTTGTAAAGTACGGTGGTAAAAACCTTGTAAGATCGCAGGCGCAAGTATGGCATCTCTCTTACACATGAGCTAGCACATTTTGTTATCAATTTCACGGATCGAGGAATCGGTATAAATACACATTTCTGTGATCCAAAACAGATGCAGTTTAACATACCAAAAATAACTGTTTAAGTTCAGCTCCCCTTGAAACAAACACATACTTCTCAATGAAAGTAGAACTGGCTGACAAGATTCTAACAATGTTCCGTTACTCAACTTTTAATGACACCAGAACATTGGGCACGACCATCAAAAATAAAAACCTACCCATCACTTTGGGTTGACAGTTCTCCGATGCGTTTTTGCTTTTCCCTGTCACTGACATCATTTGAATCGAGTTCGTCCATCTCTTCTTCTTGTTTATGTGGCATTAATTCTTCGTGAGCTGCTTCTTCCTCCAGCTGGTCGGACGACTGTCTAAGATTTTCATCTTCAGCTTGAAGTTTCAGATCAGAAGATCCATCTTCATCCTGTTCCACCTTCACCTGGTTGTCTACCTCATCTTCCCCTCCCCCCGTAGGTAATGCGTTGTCACTACTTTCATTTGCAGGTGTTGATGTGGCATCACTGTCTTCCCCTCTTGCTCGTTCCATCTCAGTTCTGTGTTTTATTGCTTTCAGTATCCTTTTCCCTTCCTAAAACAATCGTAAAATAAAATAACTAAAAAAAAAAATAAATAAATAATATTAATAATAACCAAGTGAAATTACTATAGGATTTCAGAATTCAAACAGACCATCATTTAGATCATTTAACAGGCCCGATATACTCATACTAGAAAAGGCGATCAGAGTGTGCCAAATCATCGATGCAGCATGTCCTTTTGATACTCGAAATGTAGAAAGAACGAGAGAAGATTGACCACTATCAGGATTTAAAACTTCAAATGCAAAAGATGTGGAACTGTAAAAACGTATCTGTTGTTCAAATTGTAATTGGGGCACTTGGAGCAGTGACCAAAAACTTGACGATGTAGGTTATAAAATAGAATCACCTGGGATCTTGAACTTACTCCACAAAGCCTGCTTGTTGGGAACAACAGAGATCTTAAGAAGGGCCCTAGGCACCTAAGGCTATAGGAAATAGCTTGATGACCTTGGGATACGTGACCTCTGATAAAACTAGTGGTGTGAAATATGAACAACAACAATAATAATAATAATAATAATAATAATAATAATAATAATAATAATTTTTATCTGAGTAAGATCATCGAAGTGCTGATTATGGTGGCACAGGGCCAGTCACTTTAAACAAATACTATCAAGCCAAAAGTCGACATGATTCAGGAGGAATCTTCGTGCAGATTCTGCAGAAAGAATGATGAGAATGAAAATCATCTACTCAGAGAATGTCCTAAATCAGCTCAAATGTAGTACAAGCGCAATCATGAAAACGTGACCAAAGGCGTCCATTGGGACCTCTGAAAAGAGTTCATATATAGGGATAAGTAGTACGAACATAACCCAGAGGCAGTTGTGGAAAATGAAGTACAAAGATACTCTGGGATGTTATGATAGAAGACCAACAAAAAGATGCCACATAACAAACTTGAAAAAAATGTTGTTGACAAGGCAAGCAAGATACCAAAGCGACTATAACATCGCCTTCAAAGAAGAGAAAAAAGTCGACAAACACTTTGACTTAGCACTTAGAGTCCAAACCCTCTGGCACATGTCAAAGTAAGCGTCACTCCAGTTGTTTTAGGGGCATTGGGAAGCTATACAGAAAGAATGGAAAGTATCTGGAAGATATCCATGTTGGTCTCAATACACATGCTGCATGATGTAATGCAGAAAACCGTGTTATTGAGATCAGCTAGAATAATACTGGAATGCTGAGGTAGCTTGTTGCTGGTTTCAAGTCCATGACTTCGAACTAAACTATGAAGCTAGATCCATGAGCAATGATTATCTTTTATTGTGGCCCCACAATGCCACTCAAAGATGCACAAATGAGATCAAGTTTCTATCACGGTGTAAAAAATTACTTTATGAATGATCTTCGCAGTTATGGACACAATTTTAGCAACGGCGATCGTTTTATAAAATAAATCGGATAGTACGTGCGTTTTGATTGGTCAACAAGTATGTTTTCATAGCGTTATGTACCACGAAAATAACATGAACGATATAATGACTGTCTCCAAGTCGTGAGAGTTTAGAATTTCATGAAATTAATAAAGCTATTCATGTGTATTGTGTATTGTCTTTCTTTTTGTTAAGTACATAATAACCAACCTTTGTCATTTCTTCTGTCTCCCATGGCAACAATCTCGGTATTTTGTTATGACGCTTTTCATTTTCCCATGGTCCCTCAGACTTCTTTTGTAGTACAGCAATAAAAAAGCCGCCAGTATCTTGCTGATGGGGGTAAACTCTCACACTGAAAAGGTTACAGAAAAATACTGGTTCAACATGCAAACACATGATACGTGGAAACAAGTAGATAGAACATTTAATAACATTAACAATACAAATAATAATAACAATAATAATAATAAAATAAATGATAATAGTTAAATATTAGACTTTTCAGAAAGGTGGCTTTACACCTTATATGACTAAAAGAATATACTAAATACAAAACAATAAAAAATAGGAAGACAGTAGTCTAAGTTAAAACAATTATGATGGTCAGATGATGTTAAAGACAAAAAATTTTCCACTCTCTTGCAACCTACAACCTTAATAGAATGCACGAATTAGTATAGGTAACAAGCAGCGAGTGCAATTTTAGCTTTTTGAAAAACTCACAAGTGGAAATTAATTTCAAATTGAACGAGAAAAAACCGTATGATTACGTTTTTTTCAAAATTTTCGTACAAAAATGTTGTTATCGTTTTACTTGATATCATTATATAT